>JAUCMU010000001.1:20038625-20064082 GCA_032275025.1 Enteromius treurensis
GTGTTAGACAGTCTTCTAGATTATTACCTGTGGGTTTTTTAGGTCCGATAATTACTACCTCTGTTTTATCAGAATTTTTCTTGTGTATCCAACCTCTGTGGTTTCACTGGGCACCAAGTCCAGAAACCCTTTACTCTCCAATATCATCACTATAAGCGAAAATAGAACATTTTGTAAAATCATACCCCATAACACGCTGCATTTATATAAATCACAGGCTCTGATCAGCGACTTTTTGAAAGAAAGCCTCTGAACTTTAGTGGCCTCATTTTATTTTTGTTCTGTTTCAGACCACAATGATCTGATATACATTCAATTAAACTGTTAAAAAGATGCGCACTGGAATGTAGAGAATTTGACCCACTTGTTCCCCATTTGTTGTTGGTGTAGGGGACTGTGTGTGTGCTTCTGCTTTGTATTATTCCAGCCTAACAGATGGGAGGCTCTGTATAGTGCAGATAAGACGTCAAATGTTAGTGCATGAACACACACACACCTTAGTCTATTCTGATAGCACACAAACACACACACCTGGCCTTTCAGTTAGCAGTTGGTGTGATTGTATAATTGATATGGCACTGTTCACATTTGTCCATAAAGCTGGAGCCAGACCGCATGTCTGTGTACATCACACACACACATGGTTACAGCGCCCTCATGACACTCAACCATGTGCACTGTTAATAAGCCATTTGGGACTTTATTCGTTAAGTTGTTTGTGCGTGTTGTTGAGTGTGTAAATAATGAGCTGGTGCGTAGTTTTGTGTGCTGAAGATCAGAGAAGCAATCCAAGTGTATGTGTGTTAAAATAATGCTGTGGCTTAATAGTATTATTGTCTTCTGTGGAACTGCTTTATAGTTAAATTGAATGTTTTGTAACTCAAACTTTCATCCTGTTATTGAACTAAATTGAGCTAAATGAATTGTCTTCTCTTGAGTTGCTTTATAGTTGAAGTCATTTTATAACATGTATTCTGCAACGCTGTTATTTTCCTGCTTATTTCTGGGAAGCTGCTTTGCTACAGAACAATCTGTATAACATATTACATTACATGTTTTATAAAGTACTATATAATAATGAGACTTTATGGTTAAGGATCAGAGCATGCAAATACAGATTGATGTTTGGTGTCTGATGAATTATGTTAAAAAGGCAGTACATACGTTGTCATTCTGAATTCAAAAGAGCTGTTTTTTCAACTGTTTTAGTCCATTTAATGAAGGTCAGAGGAGCCCTGATATAAAGAACACAGATTCCCATTTTTACAAAATGTCTTTTGTGTTTCATAGAGTAAATAATTTTATGTATATTTGGAATAAAATAAGGGGCAGTAAATAACAGAATTTTCTTTTTGGGGGAAACTATCCCTTTTAGAATCCCTGGTCTATTGTGTGATTTGAAGACTAATACAAAAAAGTGACTAATAACATGTGGCTTTATGTTTTTAACTGTTGTTCTGGAATATCTATTGTGTATTAGCCTTTTTTATGTATTCTATGAGCTTCTTTTTGTTTAGAATACATAAAGCATGTAGTAATTATGGAAATCACAATGAGATATGGGTGTGATTCCTGTGTAAAGGAAGATGTCGTGTGTGTGTGTAACTCTCCTTGCTTTACTGCCTGGCCTTCACTGTCTAGTGTTGCAGTAATGGTTTACATTGCACTCCTCTGTGTTTTAACTTGGACTGGTTCTTTGTAGTTCAGGCAGGCTCGGACCTGACACAACCAAAGAGGTCTTTAACGAAAACTGCAACATGCGTTTAACCTTGGCTGCTTGCAGAGACATGAAGAACAAAGAGGATGTTTTCCTTGCATGTAAACGCGGAGCGTGTATGTGCAGTGGTATGTGTCTTGTTTTTCCATCTGAGCTGTTAGTGCAGAGCTGAGGTTCAAAGCCACTGGATCCAACACTCTCCTGTAAATAATGCAGAGAGTGGACACAACCGCAGAGACACGGAAAACATGTTGTCCTTGTTCTCCTGCACCAGGAAACAGAGTTCCAAAAGAGGTGAGAGCTTGAGGCTCACAACACAATTTTTCTGTAGCTGAATATTACCGTAATAGCAAAGAATTATGATCTTGCTTATCATAAACAGCAATATAGTAGAGCATCAGGATGTTTGATAGATTGACATAGGTAATGTTACATAATCAGCCCTTTTAAATGCAATATTTGGGCTCATGAATAATTTCTGCTATTGTGTTTCCTGTATAAATACACTTTTGCCCCATTGAAGTAGTACAGATTAAATATCATTACAACAAGGCGATCTGATTGTTATACTTTTGTGAACTAACAAAATAACTGAACAAAAGACAGCTAGCAGTTTTCTGAGATGAAGATCAGTCTTTTATTACTGGGATCTACAGTGTAAACTCAGATCTTCAATCACATTGAGGTAGCGGTCACGGCTCAACCCATCCAAGTGGCATTAAAAATGTAAGACCTTGTAAAGAATACTCGTCTATCCATTGAATGGCATTAAAATGAGAGCGTCTGCCCTTCCCCCGTTTCTTCTGAATGCTAGCACCCCGCGCTCTGATGCTGAATCGCTTTGAGAATGTGCGGTTGGCGTTCTTGGCGACTGTGCAGGACCCTGGGCCGTTTCTATAGCCTGTTATTGCTGCTTTGGTTTTGCGGATGTGTGAGAGGATGTTTTGTATTGAGTGGAGGCTCTGTGCCGCAGCTTTGTTGATTAAACACCAAGAGATGAGATGGTGAATGAAACGTTGGACGTTGCTCAAGCTTCTTTCTCTTGAGCCCAGCTGAGGCGACAGTGACAAGACTTAACTCGTCCCCCTCGATCTCAACGGCCTGGTATTGTTTAACAGGAGGGATGTGATCAATGTAAATGAGAAACCACATCCGGTTATTGGATAGAGGATAAAATGACAAAATTTTGGCTTTCGTACAAGAACATTTGACCCAAATGTTTAATATTCTGTAAGTTCTTCAAAATCATTTGATATCGAAAGATGGAGTGGTCCCAGCTATAAGAAATCCAGGTCGTGATTCAGAACTGCAGACGTTAAGTGAAACGGCCTCAAATTTTGTTCCCAATCGAAGCACACAGCATGCCTCCAGGAGTTTTTTTTTTTTGTTTTTTTTGGGAGATAATCTTAAACCCGTATATTTCTTTTTTAAATATGGACTTTTTGGAGAGATAAAGGATGCAGTACTGCTATTAATTCAATGATAAGTTAGAATTTTTTGAATGAAAGATCAAAAGGATAAACAATGCAGGTTTATTTTCACAGTCACCTTTGCTCAGATTGGGTGCCAATATTAGTGGAGGGCACTGTATACTCAGTACATACAAATACATTATGTACACAAAAATGTTTCTTTTTGATGCAATTATATTATATCTATATACATATATATATATATATATTCAAAATAGTTAATCAAAGTTGTCCTAAGACAGGGGTGGTGGACCCAACCCTGCTCCAACACACATAACATGTAGCTTTCAAACAGGCCTGAAGGACTTGATTAAGTGTATCAGGTATGTTTAATTAGGGTTCTGTCTCTAGCCCTCCAGGAACTGAGTTTCACACCCCTCTCCTAAGACAAGAATGCATTTTGGTTTTAGGACAACTTTGATGAAAGTTTTGATGCCTAGCTTTGCACACCTGCATATTATATATGTAATATGTCATAGTTGGGTGAAAAGTGGGACTAAATGACCAGGGCCCCAAGTGGGGGCAAGGGCCCCTGAGGAGTGAAATTTAATTTACCTTTAAATATAATTTTAAGATCACAATAAATGTTGTTAACTAATGTAAATGCTAATATTTGGGGTAAATACATCAGTTTATTGTTTTATTAAAGGGTGTCGTAGGTAGTTGTGAACCTCGAGCTTACGGGGGCCCATGGCCACTGCTTGTGCATAGGGCCCAGAATTTGGTGCTACGGCCCTGGTAATATGGATGTGTGCAAAGCTGGGGAGTAACATATATTAAATAATCAAATTGAAAAATGTAATTACTTGTAATTAGATTAAATGACATACTCGTTATCAGGCTACAGTTACTTTTTTTTAATTGATTACTTGATTACATATTGATTATGCTCTTTTTTTTGTGTTCCTTCCTACCGCTTAAATATATCCGGTTTAAGAAGAGTGTTTCAACATTGCTCTTACTATTGATGAACATATTCATTTTTATTTGAATTATTTAGCCATATATATCTATGTCCTTATACGGCTTTTGACTTTTTAAAAACATTAAATTAACTGCATACATTTACATTATTTCTTATTTATAGATAAGCATTCCCAGACTTTTTGTCATCTGAATCCTAATAATATTTTCAATTAGATTTGAAAATAGATATTTTAGTATCACATTTGCCTGTTCACAGTTCTCTGATGTCGGTTAATGAGACATCAGAGAAATGTGTAATGAATTACGTTATTAACTCTATTTTTGTCATGTATTTTGGCAATTCATAAATAATCTACCCAGCTCTGCATGTGTGTATATTTTCTGTGTGCTTTACTCTGTGTCTGTGTCATGTGCCCGGGGGACTACATTCACAATGTAACAGCCTCTCATACCTAATTGGTTAAATGCATAATAGTGTTTGGAATACAATCCAATGTGAAACACAGAGAAACTTGTTATGGAGAGCCTGTTTTTTTTTAGTCGTTCTATTTTTATTATTTAACTCAAATGGTGTCTTTGTGAAGTTGACGAACCTGTAGAATGAACCTTCATAGCCTGAAGCAACAAATGTTGAATACACGTAATGAACTTCAGGAGTACAAATATCCTGAGTGTTTCCTAAAGGGTTGAAGAAAAGTGAAGCACACTTGTCTTTGTGGGTCACACCTTCTCTTCAGCTTAACTCTACCAATCTTTCAGTACCAGAAACTTATCTTAACCTCACAAGCTCCGTTTTAACCTGGGCTGGGGCAGCTGTCTCTGAAGTCACGCGACACTCTTACTCGGGGTCACTGAGATCAGAAATCCTACAGTGATCTTAATCTGAATGCGGTCTGCGCCACAAGCCAGGCTTTTACCAGCTCCCTGTCGGTGTTACCGGGGTAGATAAGGGATTAACAGCTCTGGCTTTATCTGCTAGCATCTGTTTTTCGCTCATCATGGCCGTGGCGTGGTGTTGTGAGCTGCACCGAACAGGTGTTCGTCTGTGATCAGTGACGTCGGGAGTGGAGCGGTGGGAAAGGAAGAGGAGTGCTTCGATCAGTTATTGACCTTTCGGGGGGCTGAACTTTGAGGTTCATGGGATTGTGCTTACTGTATGTGGTCCAACAAATAAAGGCTTTGAGGAATGTTGAACCTTTATTTAAAGAGCATGCACAATGTCATTGAACTTTACAGAAACTTAATAACAGGGCGAGTAGTCGGAGTGTTTTTCTGTAATGTTGTAATGGGTCTTACGTCACTGTCCTTCTGACTTCAAAGAGGCCTTATCTTCTCCTGAAGGCTTCTCCACTGTACTCCACAGCTTTCAAAGAAGGGCATTTCCTGTGTGAGGAGATTAGATTAACATGTGGCTTTGTATGATGTTTCTTACAGACAATATAATATAATATTGAACGGTATAGTCTAAAGTAACTTGTAATAGAAAGCACAGTAATGGGTAGAGTGCATTGGAGTACCATGAGCACATTGTCAGATGTAAGTAAACATGGGTCTTGAAATAAAAAAAACAGTTGTTACTTTTATTTGGAATTGCAATTAGATTTAAGATGAATTATAGTAACATTTAATGAAAATAATTTTATTTTATTTTTTTAAATAATTGCTTAATTTTTTGTTTATTCTATTTGTTTTGTTTGATTTATTTTCTTTTTTGTTACTGTTTTATTTAATTTGTTTTGCTTGATATTGTTTGTTGTAACTGCATTTTTGTTTTTTTTCTGATTATTTAGATTTGTTATATTCATTGTTCTGTTTGTTTTTGTTCTTTTCATTTGTTTTTTGTTACTTTTGCGTTTGTTTGGTTTTTGTTTTTTTAGTTTGTTTTGCTTCTATTTTTTTTTTGCATCTGTTTTATTTGGTTTTGTTTGGTAATTGTTGTTTTTTTGCTTCATTTTGTTTTGTTTCGTTTTGTTTTGTTGGCATGCTAAAAGCCACAGGTGTGGCTAGAGCAGCAAAAACCATCCTAACCTTCATGTTGATGACACCTACTGTATCAGTGTGGACTAGATGGAGGCATTCTATCAGTATTTGTCTTGAGCATGCTTTCTAACATTTGTACAGTACAAACCAACAGCCTAATGAGTTTCTATAATGGCTCTGCAGCAAAATTATTGGAAAAAGAAATGATGAAATCAGTAAGCCCGCTCACAGTACTGTGAGTTGAATGTTTGTCTGTGACCTACTAAATACTCAGCTCTTACTGAGTTCAAGAGCTCTAATACAGATTCATTAAGGTCCCAAGCATCTCAGTAACAGCAGGAAAGATGGATGAAAGTGTGTATGGCTGTTTACAGCTGTTGTCCTGTGACTTTATCTTTGCTGATAGGCACTGCGCCTATAATTGTGGATCACGTGTTCTTGATTTGTCTTGAATTTTATTTAGATTTTCACCTTTATTCAAACCAACATGTGTTCAGATTCTGACCTACACCATGAAAAAGAGATATCTAAAAGTTTACAGTCTGAGCGTGAGAGACACGTGCCGCACCACAGCAGTGACTCATACACACACCGCAGCAGCTGAAGACTGCTTCAAAAGCCGCTTACAATAATCCATCATCTCCTAAAGCACTGAAAAGATGCTCTTTCTTCCTCTTTTCTCTGTTTTCAAATACTCATCTCCATCCAGCCATCCTTGCAACTTCTCTTCCATCTTTAAATGCATTCAGACACTCTTCCTTTCAGTCTCATCTACATCCATTCATTCAGCTGCTCCTCTCAGACTCTAATCAGAGCCATGCCATCTGCACTATAACCTAGAAACATGAAGGGACATTCCTGTGTGTCCATGAAATTGTGTGGTAGAACCATAACGTTAACATCTGAAACAATTTTTGGTGAAATGATTACTAATTAAATATCTGTTTCTCACACAGATGAGATTATGCAGCAGGAGAGCAGTCCTCTGTGTGCCGCAGACATCAGCCCAGACCTCAGGAAACACTTTGCCTTCCTGTCAGGTGAGTCTCCGACACAAGCAATCCCAGAATGCTTTGCCAATAAAGACTGTGTGCTCACTATGAAAGATTTTGAAACCTTCATAAAAAATGATCATCATTTTAAATTTACAGCAAAACATTGATAACTCAAAAAACAAATATTACATGGCTTTGCCATTAAAATTTAGAAAAGTTTTTTTTTTTTTTTTTTACAGAAATACAGTAAAAATAGTAATATTGTGTAATATTACTACAATTCAAAATACTTGGTTTCTAATTTTATAAATTTTAAAATGTAATTTATTCCTGTGATGCAAAGCTGAATTTTGTTTAGCATAATTACTGCAGTTTTCACATGATCCTTCAGAAATCAGCCTAATATGTTGATTTGATGCTGAAAACAGGTGCTGCTTAAAGGAATAGTTCACCAAAAAATTACATTTCTGTCATCGTAGTTACTCACCCAGTAGTTCCAAACCTGAATGAATTTTTTTTCTGTTCTGCCGAACACAAATGTAACCAGACTGTTTTGGTTTGGGTGAACTGTTCCTTTAATATGCTTATGGAAACTATGGATACTATTTATTTATAAATCTTTTGACATTAAGCATTAAATGTTTTCCTGTTGCTTTGGGTCAAACGAATGCATCCTTGCATAATAAAGGTATTAATAAAAAAAAAAGTACCAACCATGTTAAAATGTATTCACTTCCTATAGTTCCATGTTGTTAAGCATAATTGTATATAATTGCGAATGTAAAAACTCATTCACTCCAGTGTTTCTAGTACAAATGTGTCTGCTACAGGAAGTGAATACCTCACTCAATCACTGATCTAATGAGCTACATTTATAGTGTTTTGACAGCATCATGAGTATGACTTTTCCTATTTCACATGTGGCATGTGAGTCAGAAGTGAATACGTGACAGATTATTTAAAAACATTCACAGTGTCAACAGCAGATTCGTTCTAACGTGCACAGATTCCACATAAACACACACTCACTTAATAACACTCCAGGAACTCTCTCCAGTCTCCGTAAATAACCCGGTTAGGGCTCGGCTCAGGTTGCCCAGGATAACGCCTGCGTGGAGATAGCCTCTTAATTATTCAGTGTTGCCATGACGATGCGCTTAACAAAGTTCAGAGCTGATGTGCTTTGCGAGGATATTTGATTGACAGTTAGGCTGTGTGTGAGGTCTATAGATGTTTTATAGGCAATAAGAGGATTAGATTGGGATTCCAGTTTTCTTTACAAAACACCTCTGCCTTCATTGCATCAGAGAGTCTCTGATTATTTACAAACCTAACTCTGAAGTCATGCATTATACATGCCATGAAACATTTACAACAATACTGCTAGAAGAGTGAACAGACAAGTTGCATCACTGAAGAAAAAGACTCCAATAAAAAGAAAAAAAAGATTCATTTGACTTCTGGTTTCTGCTACTGATGAAAATGCCTCCTGGTCCCAATTTTATAGTGCACTATAAGGGATAATGTTATTTTTTTTATTCTGTTGTCTGAATTTTTAGTGGACAATTTGCGTCCCTCTGTCGTTTGCACAAATTTAAAACATTTATAGAGTATAACTGATGTACTAATTGCAATTATTGCAATATGGAAAGCTATCCAAATAGTTTTTGGTATGCATTCACCATTTAGTGTCACATGAATAACTGACTGATTGTCCATGTAGCATATGCACTGATTTTATTTCTGTGTGTTTATGTTGCTACGATGAATATGTTGCTCTGGTCTCATGCCTCAGTTCTCCACCTACATTTAATGACAGACCTCCACTTCTAGACGTTCCTTCGTTTTATTTCCTGGTTTCATTTCCTTTTTGCTCTTTTTTTTTCCTTTTTCTTATTTTCTTTTTTTGGTCCTACTTTTCCCCCCCTCCCAGACGGCTGCAGAGGCCTGTGTCTGATATTATCATTATCTTACAGGGTGTGTGTGTTTATCTGATGGAAACACCGGAAACTGAAGTCACCCAGTATGAGAGATTGGGAGGAAAGCTCTTTGCGGAGTGTTTTCTTCTTATATATATTAATGTTGTCCATGTTCTAGATTTCTTGGGTCTGTATTTGTGTTCTGTTGGTACTTTGTCCTACTCAATTCTACTCTTTTCCATCTATTAATTTAGTTTATACCATTCTGCTCTATTTTTCTGTTTTTAACATTGTTTTGCTTCATATTCTACTGCTTTATTTCTCTTATTATATTCTTCTATATACTCCATTTCTGTATTCAACTCTAATGTTCTCATTTATCTCATATTCTACTCCATTATACTGTCCTACCCATATATACATAATTCTACTCTATTCCGTTGTAGCATGCTCTATTTTGCTATATTCTACTCTATTATATTAAATTCTACTCCGCTATATTACTGTTCCACATTTTACACTACATTCTGCTTTATTCAGCTCTGGTGTACTCTATTTTGCTATATTCTACTCTATTATATTCCATTCTACTGCACTATTACTCTGCTCTACATGTTTACACTCCATTCAATCCTATTCTTCTTTGCTCTTCTCTTTTTCAATTCATTCTCTTCTATTCAATTCTAATTTACTCAATTCTACTAAATTTCACCCTTTTATTCCCAATTCTGCCCTGTTCTACATTCATGCTAAATTCCTCTCTAAGCAGAAGAAGAAATTCTTCTCTACTCAATGTTACTATAATCTGATTTACCCTCTATACTCCATTCTGCTCTATTTTCGGTTGTTTTTTAATGCTATTAACCTTGAATATACTCAATTCTACCAAGTTCTACACGATTTTATTCTTTTGGAATCCGTTCTATTGTTCTTCTTTTATACTCCATTCTACTATGTTCTACTCTAGTATACTCCATTCTATTGTATTATATTCTTTACTCCATACTGCTTTAATATACTATATTTTACCCTTTTACACTTTGTTCTACTCTTATATACTCTGACCTACTCTCTAATTCAACTCTATTCTTTTCTGCTTTTATCTTTTTTAATTCCTATTAAATTCAATTAAATTCTATTCCATTCAATTCTACTGAATTCCACCCTTTTATACCCAATTCTGCTCTGTTCTACATTCGTACTAAATTCTACTGTAATATACTCAATGTTACTATATTTTGATTTAGCTTTTATGCTCCATTTTTTGCTCTATTTTCTGTTGTTATTGTTTTTATGCTCCAATCTACTTTATTAAACTTGAATATACTCAATTCTACCAAGTTCTACATTATTCTACCATTTTATACTTCTGGAATCCATTCTACTCTATTCTATTGTTCTTCTTTTTTTACTTTATTCTACCATGTTCTGCTAAACATATACTCCACTCTATTGTATAAGATTCTACACTCCTTCTGCTTTAATATGTTACATTTTGCTAAATTTGACCCTTTTACACTTGTTCTACTCTTATATACTCTGACCTAACCTCCAATTACACTCTAATATACCGTGTGTGTGTCTGTGTGTCTGTTTGTTTGTTGAAGATGATGAATGACTCTTCGTCTTTTGTGTTGCATGTTGAAATATAATGCTGCGGAGTGACCCTCTCTTTCTCACCCGGTCCAGATGGACTGGACCTCTTTGAGTTTGCTCTACTGATGGTTACAAATGCGACAGCAGTGTCCTTTTCACCTCACGTTTGTGTGTGTGTGTGTGTGTGTGTGTGTGTGTTCACCTGTGTGTCTGTGTGTGACAGTCATAGAGGTGTTAATATGTGTGAGCTCTGCAGTGGATCCATCCTGCTCTATTAATCACAGAGTGCTGTAGCATCCAAATACACACACACAGTCATATGACCTCTGTCACTGCACCAAACATGTCCTTCTTCCTCTTTTACCCTTTCAGTCTCTCTCTCTTCTCACACACATAGACTATATCTATAGCCCCAATAATTATTTAGATTTGGGGGGTTTTCTTAGTGTTTCCGAATGGTCTCATTTGTGTTTGCAAGGCAAAGCTCAATGATAGGAAAAGAGGAGATTTGAAGGTTTTATCCTCATGCCGTTGCATTGTGCCCTTGACATTGCCTCATATCCTTGATGTATCAGTGCAGTTTGTAATAGCTACAATCATTCTTCTGTGAATGTACACAGTTTCTTGTCTTTCTCTGTATGTGGAAAGCTGTAGGAGTGCCCCCTTGTGGGAAGAAGACTTTTTAAATGCAGAAGTGCTGCTGGATTATTATATTTCCTGAACAGTCTGACTGTAAACTAGTTCAGTTACTGCAGCTTTAAAGTCACTGGTTATAGACTACTCTCCTTCTGAATATGCAGGGTTTAGTGACTTATATGCATCACAGGGCTTAGTTTTCATGCTGCATCTTAAATAGAGTTCCTAACAGCTGCCTTTTTACAAATCTGCATTTCCAGGTGGCCGAGGACAGAATGGCAGCCCCATCATCATTTTCCCAGAGTACCCTACGTTTGGTGAGCTGGAGGAACAGGAGTTTCACAACGTGCTGACATACCTGACTAGCGTTCCCAGGTGAGAAAACAGAAGGTGGAAGGATCAGTCATTACCAGCGCTTTGATTCGGGCATTGGAAAATGTTTTTTCACCCCAGACCTGGAAAAGTCCTTATTTTTTGACTAGATGCTTTTTGTAAGCACTTACAAAGTAGACGTGCGTACAAACCAGTTTGATAACATCAGTTTTTCCATTGATGCTATTATTGGAAACGTGTGTACTTCAATCTATTAATTCCAAAAATTGCATCCTGACATATACTCTCCAAGCTCTGTAACATGATTTAAAATCCAGCATTAATGAATGACTGGAAATGTCATGAAAGTTCATTGGTCAAAAAAATGTTGTAACACTATTAGTAAAGCCTAGTCGAAACTATTTTTGTTTAACAATAGAAAACATTGTGCATTTTATGATGCATCAGCTTTATTTAGTCACATCGCTGCGCCGTTAAACAACAAATTGGATGAGAAATATTTTTGGTGTGGTTATTTTATTTCTTGAATTGGACAGTAGAGGGCACTCTAATGCTTTCCCATTGTGACCCATCATGCTATTTGCAATTCAATGAATTTGAGTCATGACTGCCTGCTTGTGTCTGTGTGTGTGTGTGTGTGTGTGACTGCTGCCTCATTAATATTCATCATGCATATTAAATTAGAATGTGTAATTATATACACGATTAACAAGGTGATCCTAATGCCCCTTGTTTTACATATGCATTCTTAGTTTGTGAGTAATTTGAACACATGGTTTCCTCGTGTTATTATTGACCTAAAGCTGCTTTCATATCAATGATTAACCTAGAGATGTTAAATTACTTTGCATGTATATCATTTAGGTTTTTTTAAAATGATAATCCCTGTGAAAGTTCACTGGTGCATTGGTGTATTTGCTGATCCTGTAAAATCCTCTTTAATGTAACAGGCCTTGTTAATATTCTAATGAAAGAGTGATTCTGGTCCTCACACACTCTCTCCCTCTCCACCTCTTGTTTCCCCATTATTCCCATGAGAAACAAAGAGAGAGGGGGTGATTGAGTAATTAGATGGATTTCTTCATGCTGAAAATGGCTGATGGGGTTTTAATTTAGTTCTGATTTGGTAAATGAAAGGAGTTCAGGAGCAAAATTCAGCAGCTTTTTGAATAAAGGGCTGTATGTCACGAAACCCCCTAGTCAAAGAATTAGGAAAATCCTTACTATACCAAACAAAAAACTAATGTCATTAAATTTACTATATGTTTTTTAAGGTACATTGATTTCTAGCAATGTATTTTAGCTACATTTAAATAAGTTTAGTTGACTAACTTTCAACATTTAAAACCGTAAATGTATTTTGCATTGGGACATTAAGTACATTTAGCCTCAAAAGAAAACTAATTCTCATACTGAAATGCAAAGTAAAAATATATACTAACTAAAATGATTAAGCTACCTAGAATTAATGCTGTTTTGTTTTTGTTTTTAAATGATAGGCTACTTTTTGGACACATTATTAAAATCTAAAATAATAGTAACAACAATAACATAATTAATAGATAGATATTATAAAGTGAAATACTATTTTGTAAAATTGTTTGTAAAAATTTGAGTTATTATTCAAAGATTCATTGGTAGGCAAGACATGGTCCTGAATTTGTTTTGTGGTTTCTGATCAAGCAATAGTAAATATTAGCAATCTGCAGTCAAACCCAAATATCTTGAGGTTTTGTGGGTTTTTGAAACAGTGACATTGCAAATGTGCTGTATTAAATCTTCATCCCATTGGTTGTTCAAAGCATTCAGCTATCTAGTATATTTAAATATATATATATATATTACTTTTTCAGTCTTAACTAACAACACAGAACAATAATTGAAAAAAATCATTAGACTAAGCACCAGTATGACCATAAATCATGTGTAGTGAAGCACTCAGCAGCCTTTGAATGGACGGTTATAATTACAGTGATGATTGCGATCAGATTTTTGATCTTTATTACTGATGGACATTTAAGGTCATTAGTCAATATGTCAGTGCAGATCTGCACAGGGGCTTTGTCAGCTGATAAGACCCCTGCATCTCTCTCCTTTGCTTCCTTCTCATGCCCCTCTCTGTGAAAAGAGCGTAGAACAAACGTTCCTGAGAAAAACAGCCGGAGGCTGAGAGGGGGGACTGGGAGGTGGGATTGAGAGGAGAGAAAAGGGACGGGAGTGTGAAATTTGGTGGAAAAGGAGGGGAGCCAGAAAAAGAGACACACAATCTGTGTGTCACTGTAATGGCGGCAGATTTAATACACAAGTATCTGCAGTGCCAGTTTCTAGTGGGAGGAGCTTTCATTGTCAATCAGCACCTATCTCCCGCCCACATTCCATAGTAGCAATTCAAGAGCCCGGCTGTCCATCAGTGCTCTTCTGAGCTATGATTGGTTGAGAGGGAGCACCTGATGCTGCACAATTGGTCGCTGTAGAGGGGGAGGCAGAATGTAGATGCTCTCCCGGTCTGTGCCTATGGTGGCACTCATTCAAATGGAACCATAAACAGAGGGGATTGTAAGCAAAGGTGTATTGAAGGGAAGAAAGAAGCGGAGAGGAAACCATCTGTGTACACTGAAATCTGCTGAAGGAGCCTTGGAATATCAGCGTTAGGGGTGGATTCTGCACATTCATGCTGTTTGTTTTTAATATCAGCAGTGTGTAATTGGATTTTTCTGCTGCTTCGGTCACCATAAAACAGCTTGATACTGCTGCTGCGGAGAGCTGCCGTTCTGTATGGTGATGGACGTAGCAACCAGCTCAGCATCTCTGCGCTACGTTACCACGGTTGCGTTCTGGGCTAGTGCATTTCAACGTACGTCTGTAGGTTTTTAATTTGCCATTTGAGACGTTATGCATTCATCATTTTTTCAGGGGGCAAATGCAGATGTGTTGCCTATGTGAGGATAAAATATGGGTTTGCACTGCAGTGCTGGTTACTTTGTCAGTCTGATGTTGGTTAATTGGGATAGAACCGCTAAATGAGTATGTGACATCTTCAATATCTTAATGTTTATTTTTTGTGTGCATGCGTGTGTGTGCACTTGCTGCCATGGTGATGGTGTCTCTCTGATTTTCAGTCTCAGCTCGACAGGGGTCGGCTTCATCCTGGTCATTGACCGGCGGCAAGACAGATGGGCATCAGTGAAGGGGACGCTGCTGCGGATCGCGGTGAGCCCTCCTCTGTGTTTGTGTGTGTGTGTGTCTGAGAGAGTGATTCTATGAAATGAAAGTCAATGTCCTTTGTCCTGTGTTGTTTGGCTTCTAGTTGACAATTTATAGGGGGAAAAATGTACTTCAAATATCTTGTTTTCTGTTGCACAGTCTCATACACACTCTTAAAATAAATGATATTTATTGGCATATATAGTGTGTGTGTATGAGGAAAAAAATAGAGTGTGCATGTTTTTAAATGTGCATATTTTGTAAAAATGTAAAGGCATAGATTACCCAGAAAATGTTTTATGTCATAATTTACTATCCTTGATTTAATGCTTATTATGTGGAACATAAACATAAAGCTTTGTTGGTTTTCTAAGTCAAAGGGGTCTATTATTGTTCAATCAAGAGGAAGTAAAGTTCGTTTTGGGGTGAACTTTCCCTTTAAGAGAGATGAAATCTCTTTCCATATCCGTATGGATGAGGAAACTTTTGCGTGTGCATCTATGTGTTGTTTTTTCCGTGCATGCTGTAAGAAGAATAGGAGCTGACAGGCAGGTGCCTTTGGCTATATGAGTGGGTTAGTCAGAATTTCTGCGTTGTTCCAAGTCGGAGGGCATCTAAAACAAGGCCCTCAGTTCTTTTCATAGAAACCCTAAATATTTAATCTACCACAGAGACATCTAGAGCACCACAGCACATCCACTATAAACCCAGCACACTGAAAGCACAATAATGTTGAAGTTATGTTTACTGAAGAACGGCAGCAATAACAGCTGTAATCTTTGTCCGTCCAGCTTGTTTTGAGTGTGGCCTGTAGTGATCCTCAGTGCTTTTATGCTTGCGGGAAACTCTTCAACAAGTGTGGTGACCGCAGGGGGTGTGTTAAAGCTGTGAGCGTGTGTATGATGGTCAGTAGGGGAGAGGTCACTGGGCTAATCAGATTATCACTGTTTAATTAGGTCAGCACTCAAAAATGCTACTGGAGTCAAATCAGTAATCAAGATGATCAATGTGTGCTAACTTCACTGCTTTACCAAACGAGGAAAAAATCTGGTAACCATTTTTTGTTTATAGAGTTGTTGTTGGGTTTTTTTCACATTTTGTCAAACTGAGCAAAGCTAGCACTGATTTTGGTCTTAGCTGTGTAGTTGTCATTGCATAGCAGAAATCATTAAAAAAAAAAAAGCTAAACTTGTTGTTAGTGTCAAATATTGGCATTATTTATTAACTTTATTGTGTTTAATGCAGCAGTTGTACTAGTGCGTGTTAGTGTGTTGTAGGATTGTTGGCTTTGAGGACTTGGAGTTGAACATAAGATGCTGTTTAATGGCTTTTCCCCTCATATTTGAGATTTTATTCTGCTGTGTTGAGTTTCACTTGCATAAATGTTTTAAATTGTGGGGGAAAATGCATTCGTTTTGTTTTTCTTAAGCATTTATTTAATCAAAAATACTCTACTATTGTCAAATATTATTGCGGTTTAAGATATTTATATATATTTTAGAAAGTATTTTATTACAGTAATGCAAAGCTGCATTTTTCAGCATCATTACTCATTGTATTATATCATTACATAAATCATTTGCTGATCGGCAGCTGCAGAAACAAAGTTTTATTTTCAGCGTTGTGCTGCCTAATATTTTTGTAATAAACAACACATTACGAGTTTAAACAAACAGGATGTATTTGATTTTTTTTTTTTTTTACTTTTTTTGTGACATTGTAAATGTCCTGTTGTCACTTTTGATCAATTTAATGCATCCTTGCTGGATTAAAGTATCTGAAGTGTTTGGTAAACGCAGCCCACTTAACTTGGGTTGCAGCAGTTTTTTTGTCCCATGTAATAACTGCTTTTATCTGTACGGTGACAGGAGAGCTGGTCTAATGTAAAGTAACTTTAGGAGACTAAATGAATTATTCACTTAATTCAGGTCACTCATACATTAGTGCCCATTTAATAGTGCAATTACTGTAAGTACTAAGTAATAGTAATCAGTTGCATGGACTTAATATTTAATTATGTCGTTAAATAGTGTGTAGATGCTCACTGTAACATTGTAGCACATGGCAGCCAATTATCATCCGAACTCTTTCTGGTGTTTTGGTAACATCAGATCTATTACAGAGTGCACATGTATGAAGAGGTTTATTCTGTTACCCCACAAACCTACTTTAGTTTAGAAAAAGATTTTCTTGCACCTGAAGAGAGGGGAATTTTTCTTTGTGTCATTGATAGCCACAATGCATTTTGCAGTGGAGATGGAGGTTTGACAGTAATGAAATAACAGGATGATATCATTCTTCCTTTGCAGCGTGTCGCTTTCTCTTCATTTTACTTTCAAGCTTCCAGCCACCTGCATTCCCTTAATGTTTGCAGTTAAACCGTTACAGTACAGCATGGCAAGAATTTCCACACACACAAAAATCAACATTTTAAAAATAATAACGTTTCTTGAGAAGCATATAAGATTGAGTTTGGAAGAATCTTGTGACTGGAGTACTGAAATTTCAGCTTTGCATCACCCCAGTAAATACTATTTTACATATAAAATAGACAAAGAAGTTATTACTGCTATATTGTATTATTGATCAAATACATTCTGCCTTGGTAACCTTGAAAAACATGAAAAAGAGCTTACAAATCTTTGAACAGTAATTTAAATCAATAGTCAAACAAATATATTAATATCATTATTGTAAATCATTTTTTTAAGTAAACTCTTTTTACCTGCTGTACCTTATTGTTTTCTGTGGTAGTCTCTCTCTCGCACCTCTTTTTCCTTTCTTCTCATTCACTTTCTCTCTGCTCACACACACACACACACATTGGCACACACAAGCACTTAATCTGCTCCTTTCTTTCTCTATCCTCCGTCGCAGCACATATGGCTGATTGGTAATGGTTATCAGCAGTGCAGCTGGTGTGGAACGTCCGGAGGAGATTTTCCAACACGTGTCTCAAATATACAGTCCCAATAACCATTGTGTGCTGGGGTCTTTGGAAGTCACATGGGGGAAAAAATGAAGGTGCTTCACAAATTAAGAACAAGACAATATTATATCTCGTGGAGGAAATGTTAGATTGGTCTTTAATGTATTTCATTTAGGGCGTAATTACAAGTGTTCATCAGTTTCTTCTTCGTTTCAATTTAACATGGTACAAAATCCCTTGTGCACATGCTCGTTATGGTTTTCTTATTAGAAATTGTACTATTAATTGATTTGCATTTAGATTTGTGCATTTTTGTGCGTTCTACAACATGCACCGGTGAACAAAGAAGTCTGACGGAACTAGTCTCCACATGGCCCAATCTAATTCATTTAAGGAAATTTGAATGTGTGCTAATGCATGCTAATGTATGATAATTGGGCACAGATATACATCTTCCCCAGTGTAGCTAAATTGAAATAATGTTCTATCCTTGCAGTATTTGCACACACACACACACACAAATAAATATTGAACTTTTTTTTTCTTTTCTTTTTTTGCAAATTAGTCCGTATGAGTATCTCATGATCATTGTCATACACTACTTCTTAAAACTCACATATTATGTATTTTTTTTAAAATGGTAAATGTGATTTGGTTTTACTAAGAGGCATATCTATAACATAAACATAACATCATGTAATTATTGTTTCCACGGTGATTCATACATAATAGAGACACTGAACAGTTGGTGAGTCCACAGAACACGTGTTTGATACGCTCCTCCTCTCTCTCATTTCATCTTGCGCTTCAGCCTGCAGGCCAACCGGCTGTGCTTAAATGTCTTTTATTAAGGTGCCGCTGGTTTTTACTGCCGCTAAACATTTCCTTTCTTCGACCTGAAACCGTTGATGGCCATCTCCCTTCTGTTCTGTCTGAGGCGTCTCAAGGGAGGTTGTTAAGGGGCTCGTGTGTTGAAGGACAGGAGAGTGTCTGCTTAATGACATCTGCTGTGAAAGGATAGGAAGCATCCATATCCATTTTTACCCTGTGGGTAGAGTCATTGATGTGTCCTACTCTTAGTCTTTATAGGGGAAAATGTATACAAGGACTGGTTTTTATAGACACCTTCAAAATAATGAAGGTTCCCAAGGAGGTTTTGGCAGCAATAACCCATAGAAGAACCGTTGTGGTTCCTCAAAGAAGCTCACAGTGAAGAGTTCTTAAGATGAACTGGTTTATTTAATCTGTGTTATCCCTTGGCGCTCACTCACTCCATCGGTGTCTCGGACACAGCTCATTGGGTTCCTCAAGTCCATCCAGAGATATTAAGAGTGAAGCGTGCTAATAAAGAGGCGTTTGACCTGTGACTCTGAGCTGTACATAACAGTGATGTGCGCACAGGCCATGAGGGTATTCCTGAGGTGAGACATGAAGGGTCACTGAGATGAGCCTCAAGGACACTAGGATTCAAGTCCCTTGCTAGAATGCTTTTTATTTTTATTAGGAAATAATAAGGCTTGATGAGTTAGTGTTGTATTTCTCTGCTGTGTGCCTCATTTTACTATCCATTTTAACTAAAAAACTCATTGAATTGTGTGTATTGAATTAGGAAATGCACTGAGTGTATGGACTGGAGATGTGCGCGTATGTGTGTGTGTTAATTGAATTCCTCGTGCCACGTGTCTGATTAGTCTGTGGTATATCAGTGCCATGGCAGCTGCTCCCTAGAGACACGGTTTCTCTACCTCCTTACACACACACACACACGCGCGGGTTTCCCAGGAGAACAATGAGTTACACCCCCATAAATGCACATAGTAATTCCTTTCTTCGTCTCACACTTGTTCTCACTCTCGATATCCTGTAATATCCCTGTTCCATTTTTGTTTTTGTATGTGTGTGTGTATATGTATATGTATGTGTGTGTGTGTGTCTGTATGTGTGTGTATATATATATATATATATATATATATATAATGTCAATTTATTATATATTATTTTATATTAAAATTTTATATTTTTTATATATGATTATATATTATTTTAAATATGTATACCTTTTATACCTATACGATTTTACTGACGAGATGCACATAAAAATCTAATTTGATTATTTGCACACCCCTAACTTAATGCTAATAGTGGCCATTATCTGCACCTCAGTATTGTAGTACATTATAAAACATTATTCAATAGTAACATATGGTGTGTGAATTATAATTTTAATTAAAATAACTATAAATGGATGCCACCTTATTGTGCAGTCAGGGTAATAGCCTCTGCCAACAAGGTGGGCTATTTGTGTGTGTGTGTGTGTGTGTGTATAATATATAATTTGTAATCATATAATATTCTTTTTATTTCACCAATATGAGCAATCAGCATCCTTGCTTTCTAGATCTACATCATTATAAGCCATAAAAAACAGTGTTTTACAATCTGACTGTGGGCAGACAAACCCTCTGTAGTCTATATACACACACACATACACACACACATAATAAAGGCGTAAGCAAGCTGGAATGGGGGAAGGGAGGGTGACCACATTCACTGCAACATCAGTGCCATCGTATTAATGAGTAGGACTGATTTCTGCATAAGTGAGTGCATCACATTTGGGAAAACATAGGGTGTGCGTTTGCATTGTCTATATCAATGAGTACAGTTCATTTTCTAAAACTAAACAAGACCACTGGTATGTTATGTTATAATTATGGTATTTATGAGAGGCCCAAGGCGGTCGTGCAATACAATCACAGCCACACAGCGGTTTACTAAAGCTTCCTAAAAGAGGAGCTGTGTTGGTCACATCTGCTTGAATGAGCTTTAATGGAGGACTCAATAATGGGGCGTGTTTCTCCGACTTCCTGTTGTGCGCGGAGCCGACCTCTGCGAGTCTTCGGTTATTGCCAGCTTGTTGGGGACAAGCATGGCCAATCTGCCTCAGAGGAATGGGATATTGTCATGTTAATATAAAGGCGGGATTCAATTTGAGGAGACTCCTTTGTCAGTAACAAAAACATGAGTGTGTCTGAATAGGGAATCTCTGCTCATTTGGATTTGACTTTGGACATTGAACGCAGAGAATACAATAACATAATGTTTTTTTACATTTTCTGTAGTTTTTATTCCAGCTAATTTGTTCCTAGGGGTGTTTTATGTGATTGTTAAGTAGTTGGATGCTGTAATGTTCAATCAAAATGTGTGATGAGTTATGTGCTAAATATGTTCAATTTCTGGTCTGAGGTTAATTAATCCTATCTCTTTCGTGTTGAGGTCCACTCTGCAACCAAATGCCCAATTGCCATGCTAATTATTCTTGTTAGCCCTTGAATCTCACTTTTCCCTAATTGGTAAACGCGAATGAAAACAAACAACAGCACTGTCCAAGGAAAAAAGGGGGGCAGGGTAATAACATTTTCCTCGAAACCCAGATCTGGAGGCATTTCAGCACGGCAGACTGTGAGATCAGCCCGCTGTAGGATTATCTCATGTTGGCAGATTCCCGCTGAACTGTAAGGACGTGATTTTGAGTCTTGGGACGGCTCAAGTGTTCATGACAAATCCTGCGCCAACGTAAATCTGTGGTCAGAGTGACTGGGCAGCTGCCTGCACTTGGATGCGATGACGAAGCACTCCAAACATGCCAATGTGATTTGAATGAATGTTTGTGTATCACATACTTGACTTTTGGACTGACTTATTGAGGAGAGCCATGTTAGTAATGTGTATGTCATTTATTGAATAATAATTTATTTGTATTTGTTTATTTATTTTGGAAAGGCCTATGCCTAATCCTAATCTTAATATACTTTTAATGTATTTAGGCCTAAATGCATAATTACACAGTAACAAGGAACCCTTAAAATAAAGCTTATCAAATTTTGTTTAAAGAAATTAATATTTTTATTCAGCAAGGGGGCATTACTTTGAAAGTGCATTAATAATTACAAAATGATTTTCAAATAAATTATATTATTAATTCTGTTGTTTGTTGTATTAAAGTGCCCTGTTGTGCTATTTTTAAGGCTCTTAATGTTGTCTCCTACAATAGGTTTACATGCATACAAGGTGAAAAAATGCTTTAATATCACATCATTCATTCAAAACAGTTTTAAGATTCAGTCTCTCTAAATCATTCCTTTCTGTGAGCCTGCTCTGCTTTGATTGCCCGGACTGTTGTGATTGGTCCTCTGTGTATGGCGCGTCAGAGACGATAGGCCCATTGGCATAGTTCTTAATTTTGAGCTTGCAATAGAAAATATAAGCATTTATTATTAATCATGCTTACAGGTTGTGATTCAGTGGAGCAACTGGTTCACAGAAGATGTGTTTGTGGGTGGGGTCAAGTACAACATAGTACGTTTAATGCACATATGTTGGGGGGAAGTGGAATTCGAATGAATAACTCGTTTAGGTTGTATAGAGTCGATTCGATTTATCAGGCACTTTTTGGATCGCTTACATTCACTTACATTACACACTGCATGAAAGGCAATATTGGAAATGGCATAATAGGGGCACTTTAAACTCTTTTCAACATTCATAATAAATAAATAAATCAGCATATTAGAATGATTTTTGAAGGATCATGTGACATTCAACTGATGTAATGATACAGAAAAATCAGCTTTGCGTTACAGGAATAAATGAAATTTTAAAATATAGTTAGTAAAAACTACTTTAAACTGTAGTATTATTTCACAATTATTACAGATTTTACTGTATTTTAATTTTTGATCAAATAAATGCAGCCTTGGTGCCTTTTTCAGGAATATTAAAGATGTAACTGAATAACCCAGACTATATTGTGTTTCACCGGTCATTTTTAGTGAATAGATGAATATTAATGCAGCATCAATGGTTTTTGAATCAGCTCTCTGTGTCACATTGTAAAGCCTCTCGTTTCTGCTTCACTGCTTACTGACCAACACACTGTCAGTTAGGCTGAGACAGAGGGGCTGCTGGGTCGTCTGCTGTCAGGAGAGCCACGCCAGCGTCCATGCTAACATCACAGCTCTGTATTGATCTGCAGATGTATTTCTGATTTGACACGTTTCCCAGTAGGGAGGCGTTTTAATGAAGAGACTGTAAACATAAGAACTCCACGAAAGGTGTGTGTGTGTGTGTGCATTCACACAGAGAGAGATAGAGAGCTTAGGGAGGCATATGTGAGACCATTGTTAGCCTTTCTAGTCTCTCAAGGTACTGTGTTGTCATGGAAACAGAATATAGATGGTGTGTGTGTGTGTGGATGCAGACGGTGGGAGGGAGGCTGTACCAGTCAAATGCAATGGCTCACTAACATACGTTAGGTATTAACCCTATAAAGCCTACTGCATCATTTTTGACATACATTTTTAAGGCCTCTAAATTATCAAATTGATCACAAGGAAAATCTACTAATAGTCATCATGCATAGAAAGGCTGTTTATGTTATGGTATTAATGTCTTTTTGCTGTGCTTTTTTTTTTATATATATAAAGAAAATTTCACTTTTGAATTGTTATATTGAGTAATATCTCAAGTAAATGCTTATTTGGCTGAAGCAACTCAAGTTTGTTAGATTTTTGATCATTTTTAGAAATATCATGTCAAAATGTGACACATCAGGTTTTTGAGGAACATTTGTCTCAGTCTTTCGCTCATCATTGCACTGCGTTGTGTTATGTTTCCCCCTTCAATAAAAACAAATTATCTCACTGAGATATTACTGGAAGATGTAGAGCCAGAGAAAATATATTTATATATTATATAAGTATTACGCAAGCCTGTTTTACCATTTAAAGATCTCATTGATTTACATTGCACTTTTTGACACCCGCAATAAATTATAAATAATATTTTAGTTTAAATTTAGTATAAATGTTTAGGGTTTTACTCTAAGCATGAGCTTTATATTCTCAGTTTTTCATTCTAAATGAACAATAAAAGCCTTCAAAGAAGCAGGGTTATATTTAATTTGGCTGTTGTCTTATTGTTCCGTGTGTTTGTGTGTTTTGTAGGGCTCTTTTCCAGGCAACCTGCAGCTGGTGCTGGTACTGAGACCCACAGCACTCCTCCAGCGGACAATCTCAGACATCTTTTTTAAGTTTAACAAGGATGAGTTTAAAATGAAGGTGCCGGTAAGTACACACACACACACACAACCACAAGGCACGTGGTTAATGAAGAGCGTAATGCGATGTATGATACACTGACATAAGCGAATTGCTCTCCATTATGTTTTGCGTGTGTAGGTGATCATGCTCAGCTCTGTGACTGAGCTGCACAGTTACATCGACCGCACACAGCTCACTCAGGAACTGGGCGGCACGCAGGAGTACTGCCACGAGAAATGGATTTCACACCGCACCGTGAGTACACACCTGTTTTTAATGATGAGTGGGCCACAGAAATAAAAAGCAGGCACAGGATTGGTTTAATGTTTAAAGCACACAGCAAATGAAAACACGCACTGAGATACTAAGTGATGTATGGTTAGTACTAATGCACTTAATATGGCCTAAGATGACGCTTAGCATTAGGTTTAGGGTTAATATCCAGTTATAAGAAATAAGGGAACTGTAGGCGTTTATGGATCATAGTTAAAAATCATAGTTAATATTGTCTCACATTTTGTCCAGTTCATCACTCACAAAAAGGAAAGACAAGTTGCATTATGGGATATACTTGTATGCATATGCATTATGCCACCAGTGAATTCTGTTCATATTTAAAATATAGTTACTTAGAGACTACTATATTCATGATAATACTATATTCTTGCTGCATATGTAATAGTATGCTATAAAAAGCCAAGCATGTGCCTCATAATTGTAATGTGGTATAAAACGAGCAAGCCTTCCTGCTTCACCTCAAGCAGATGAATTCCCTTTCTTCTCGTTTCATTTGTGGACTTGCTTTTACGTAATCCGTAATTGATTTGCGTGTATTGATCCGTGGCTGCTGCGTTTTAAGTACAGCACACTTGTTTGCAGTGCATGTGGATTTCTTTTATTCGTTGCACACTCAGCCATTAGTGTGATTGTGTTTGGGTTTCATTCTGTTGTGTGATTGGTGCATATGTGTCTCATGGTTTGTGTTGTGCCTGTAGGCCATCGAAGGTTTTGCTCTCATGGTGAAGAAAACGGCACAGACTCTCCAGTCTTTTGGGACTGAGCTGGCAGAGACAGAGCTGCCCAATGACGTTGAAGCCACGTCCAACCTTCTAACCGTCCACACGGAAAAGAAGGACAAAATGAAGGTCAGAAAACCCAGGAAAACTTTATTTCAGCATACTAGACTTGTACATCATCCTGCTAAAATACAGCCATTTAGCGAATAAGTCAATCAATTATTACAGTTATTATTGGTGTGTTTATTTGTAAAAACAAAATTGAATTATAGAAGAAAAAGGATGCAAAACAATACTTGAAGTAGACTGTTTGATTTGAATACGTTTTTAAAATATGATGTATTCCTGGGACATCAAAGCTGATTTATCTGCAGCTTTTACTGTTTGGTATCACATGATATATAAATCTATTCAATTGTAACAACAAAATTGCTGTTTTCAATGTATTATATACAGTAAATACAAAAGTAATGCAATATGCACAGATTTTACACAGTTTAGCAGATATGGAAAAAAAAGTATTTATATATTTATTAAATTTAAAAGGTGCCATGGAATGGAAAACTGAATTTACCTTGGCATGGTTGAATAATACCAGTTCAGTACATGGACATAACATACTGTGAGTCTCA
>JAUCMU010000001.1:20064182-20078014 GCA_032275025.1 Enteromius treurensis
ACTGTTTCATTCTAGGGTCAAATTCTAGGGTTGTAAATGGACCTGTAAAACCGTTTCTGGGCATTTTTACCCCTTACCTAAGCTACATACCTTCTATGTACATATCAGAGAACAATTTAAAATACTCTCTCAAAGCATTCTATGGGACCTTTAAGATGTTTAAGTAGTTTCAGTAAAGGACCTAGTGCATAATAAGGGGTCCAGCAAGATCATAAATAATTTAACGTGGATTATTCACATGGCTATAAGCTATAAGCAAACCTTAAGTTTACATAAATAATTCATGTTAAGTATTCGCGCTGAATAGTATGTTTATTTCATGTCACCCTGTGTATGTTTGTGTGTGTGTGTGTGTGTGCAGGAGGACTTGAGGATCGCTCTCTGTCAGGGATCACGTTTGCTGGAGAGCATCAATGAGCCCCTGGTGAAAGATCCAGATTATACCATGAACCAGGATGAACTGGAGAACCTGGCTACTGTTCAGAGGTGTGTGTGTGTGTGTGTGTGAGAGAGACCGTCTACCATGCTGGAATGTGAAAATGAGAGACCAGGCGGGTTACAGTACAGCAGCAGACTGTTGCATCTCCTTGTTCGGTTTCTGCCCTTTATTAAGCTGTTCAGGGCAGCTGTGTATTTGCATGCACAACAACATGACCCACCTGGTCAAGATTAAACAGCAAATCTACACACACTCAGGTATAAAGAGCATTAGCCGACAGGAACATATTGAAATCCAGTTCTACTCACATGACCTTTCAGTGAAGCAGCGCTCTGGGTCTGGATACGTGCCTGCGTGTTAACATCCACAGGCGCCTGCTGTCAGCCTTTATTATGTAGATGTGGCTATATTTGTTTGAGCATTTTATTTATGGGTGCTGTCAAACATACAGCATGAGAACAGCATTCAGGATATTTACTTCACAAGATATCTTTCATTTCAGATGACAAAAAAGCTGTTTATAAGCTTTCAGTGTATGATAAAGAGTAGCTTGGACATTCTTCTAAACCTCTCTTTTTGTGTTCCACAGAAGAAGGTAAATGACGAGTCGGGTGAAGTATGCTTTCACTCAAAGTGTTTTCATCTCTCTGTTTGCAGGTTGCTTGGTCAGTTAGATGAGACTGAAACGGCATTTGATGATTTTTGGGATAAACATCAAACCAAGCTAGAGCAATGTCTACAGCTGCGGCATTTTGAGCAGAACTTCAGGGAGGTGAGATACACTGACTGCTGCATCTAAATATCTGTTAAATATGTTTTCAGTAGGAATGCATAGATAAACCAGTGTTTTTTAGTATTATTCATATACTTTTATTATATTAATATGCTGAACTGTCTTTTATTTTTATATTTTCACTTTTCATTTTAAATTAATTTATACTTCTGTTTTAGTAATGTACTTGCACCTATATTAAATTTTGTCAGCTAGTTGCAAAGGTAACTACATTTTTTAGCTTTTTTACATCTAATGTAAACAATTTCTTACATCTGTGTGCACATGTAAGGGGGCTCTAGGAGCAGTATTTGTAATGGCTGTTTTTCTCTGTGTTGTAGGTCAGAGCTCATTTAGACGTGGTGTATGACAGACTATCAGGCTTTTCAGAGATCGGAATCAGCCCTGCCCATGTTGAACATATTTTGAAAGAGCTGACCAATCATGAAGAGAGAGCATATGTAAGTATTCATTTGATGCCATATGATTTTAATGATGTTATATCATTCAGATACTAAATAAAATAGTACTGCAAAAAGCCCATCAATTCTTCCCTCTAGAAGGGGTCCAGTTTACGTCCAGCAAACAGCAAATCTTTTCCTCTTATAATGTGCTAGCATGTGCAGATACAGGCATATGGGCTTATAAACAATGTAAATCTCTCACTCTATAATTAAATTGCTGAGCACGGCAGTTTGAGGCCCTTACAGAAATCACCCACATGTCCTCATCCTGCGGAGAGAAGGGGGGGTGTTTTACTCAATGTGATAAATCACCCATCACTTTCCTGGAAAGTGTCCTCATTCTGCTGACACCAGACTGTGGGAATTCTAGCAAATGTATTTTTTTAAGTTCTTTTTTTATGTACAGTATATTAGATTAAATTTTATATATATATATATATGTATGTATATGTGTATAAATGTAAAAGTTGCATAAAATGTTTTGAAGTGTATATAGTATTAGAAAGATTACATATTTCTCTCTCTTTGTCTGTAGGAGGTGTTGGACCGAGCGCTGAGTCTAGCATGTGATGCTGACCAGCTGATCGAAGCATCTCATTACGCTGTGGACTCCATCCTGCCCAAATGCTCTGAGCTGAGGGCTGTGTGTGAGGAGATCAACAGCGTCCTCAGGGCCAAGAAAGCCTATCTTCTCAAAGCCATGGAGCTGCACCAGTGTCTAGAGAAGGTACAGCAGGCCCAGCCATTGATTCCTTCATCAGCATGCCCATTATTAACGTATTGGCTGTTTATTAGTACTTTATAAAACACATATTCTACATGACCACTGGTCACTGTTCATATTTCTGATTTAACAAACTCGGACTAAAAGCCCTCTTTAATGATGATCAATGACGCTTCTCTTCCAGGCCACTAAATGGTGTGATGATGGGATCTACCTGCTGGCATCTCAGCCGGTGGACAAGTGTCAATCACAGGATGGGGCGGAGTCAGCGCTGCAGGAGATTGAGCGTTACCTGGAAACAGCCAGTCAGCACAAGCTGACAGATTTGAGTGGAATTTGGAGGGACTACGACTCAGTGCTCACACAAGACTTGAGGGTAAAAGAATCAAAACCATTAATAAAAACAGAGCTGACATGATGAGCCGTAATAGGTGAATAGATTTTTATTTATACACAGATTTACTGTGCATATGCATGGAGCTATTGGTCATTAGTAGTTAAATAACAATTACATTCTGATTTAATCGATACAAAATGAAAGTTTTTTTTTTTTTTTTTTTTTACATACTATATGTGTATATGTGCATATTTAAGAAGTATATAGAAATACACACCCATGCAGATATATATTTAAGTAGTTAGTTAGTTAGTAGTTATTTAAACTGTGTGTGCAAATCACTGGGTAAAAGAAAGCAGATGTTGATAATCTTCTGCGGAGATTTGTCAAATTGGCTTTAATAGCCTAACGAGAACGTTTTAAAACTTACAGCATGTTTTTATAGCACAATGACCTCTTTTCTATGAAAGTTCAAGGGAATTTTGATTTCTCAGTTCACGACCTCTTTAATTATTGTCACTAAGAACATGAATGTTATTAGTCAGATGTCTTGTTGGTGTTAAATCAATGTCTTCTCTGTGCTCAAACAGGATCAGGTGGACAAAGTGTTTCAGAAGCAGCTGTCCATGCAGGAGATGTTTGAGAAGAGGAGGGTCAGTCTGAAGAAGTTAGCAGCCAAACAGACACGACCCGTGCAGCCCGTCGCCCCACGTCCCGAGGCCATCATCAAATCACCCATCTCTTCTCCAGGTTAACCCCCTAAATGTGACTTTTTAATGTGTTGGTTTAGTTTTAATCCAACATTTTTGGGCCAAGTTTACTCATCTCAAACGTTCACATTCACTTAAGTTCAGGACTATTGTGTTCTCAGCTTGAATATCTAAACTATTCAGCCATTAATTCTGAATTGAACCCCTAATAAAATGAATATTACATGACTTGTGCAGAGAGGCAAACACATTAATACAGCAGTTTTCTACAGAACGGTTTAGCAGTGTCCTCTCTCCGCTGCAGTGCGGTAGTGTGTGCATCCTCTCAATGTCGTCCCCTAACCCCCTCCACATTCAGATACACACACACACACACACTGGCCATTAGCTACTTATAGTCACTCATGCACAACAGATACGGCGGATGCTGTCACTTAATGACCTCTCCTGCCATCTAGTGTTCACAAAGGAGAGCTGCAGGGCTCATTGCATGACACAAAAATAAAATATTTTCATTTAGATTATTCATATAAGTATGCTTTCATCCCAGCTCATAGGGAGAAAACGATAGAGGGTGATATCATCAATGGAAACTGCAAAAAAGTAGGTATCTCATCTCTAGGCTGTGCTTTTTTGAAGGTTTACGCAATGATAATATTTATATGATTGATAATTAAAGCAACAGTGGCTACAATGTACCCTCAACATAGGCATTTTTTGCACTTAAGCTTGTTAACTGATGCAGGGTTTATATTTGCAGGGAGAGATACACTTACAGAATGAAGGCAGCAGACACACGTCTGTCTCTGATGAGGAGGAGAACTTTGCCGTGCTCAGACGGTCAGTCAGCAGCTTATTACAAATGGAGGAAAATCAGCTCTAACTGTACGTCTCTCTATATGAATTATGTATTTAATGTGTGCGCGCGCTACAGGCACGTGATGAACGAGCTGTTGGAGACTGAGCGAGCGTATGTGGAGGAGCTGCTGTGTGTGCTGGAGGTGAGCTTTTTAACCTCTAGAGCTCAGATTAGTGCAGGTTTGTCAATGCGTTAGACTTGACAGATGAATTTGTGTTTAGGGTTATGGAGCAGAAATGGACAATCCTGCCATGACTCACCTCATCCCTAATACGCTGCTGCACAAAAAGGACATCCTCTTTGGGAATATGCCTGAGATATACCAGTTCCACAAGAAGTGAGTGAACCCCCCCACGTCTGTGTTATTATGCGAATGCACTTCTTATTCTCTCTATTCACGCTCCGTATTTTTCAGGACCTTTCTTCGTGAACTGGAGGCGTACACAGACTATCCTGAGCTTGTGGGCCGGTGTTTTTTGGAGAGAGTGAGTCAGGTGTTACGTTCTGGGCTGGTCTGATTGAATACATTATTGAATAGATTACGCAAACATCATTTTCATGTTTTTTAGATGACGGATCTGCAGATCTATGAGAAGTACTGTCAGAACAAGCCTCGCTCCGAGTCTCTGTGGAGACAGTGCTCTGACTGCGCTTTCTTCCAGGTCATCTTACTTCACAACACACTGAAGAGGCTGTTAGACATTAAGGCTACACATAAGCACATATTTCTTTCTGTAATTTAAGTGGCTCATATTATAGAGAACCATATATAATATGTTAGGGATACAGCATGTAGAAGCCGATAAACACTTCTGTTCAATATTTGGTACGATTTTTCTTTTTTGTTTGTGTATGTGTGTTTTTGGAAAAAAACGTTTACTCACTAATTTACTTGATCTGAAATACAGTAGAAACAGGAGTATTGGGAAATGTTGTATTATTACCATTTAAAGCAACTGTTTTCTATTTTAATATATTTAAAAATGTAATTTATTCATGTGATATGAAGCTGAATTTTCAGCACTCCAACCATTACGTCACATGATCCTTTAAAAATCATTCTGATATGCTGATTTTTGGCTTAAAAGCTGTTTAAAAAACACTTAAATGTATTTACTTTCACTTTTACATCACTTTTGATCATTTTAATAAATTAACACATTAATTTATTTATTTAAAAATATATTTTACCATAGTTTTGAACATTATTATTATTGTTGTTGTTGTTATTATTAAGTATAGTAAGAGAAAGTAAGTATTATTTAATTAAACAAATTTAAATACATTTTAATTTTTATTTAAATTTATCATTTAATAAATATTCATTATAATAGTTAAATGATAGTTTGGTAAAAAAAATAAAAATATTTACATCATTGTCATAATAATATTTAAAAAATAAAAACATAAAAAAAATAAATGGAGAGTTTGTGTGTGCTGTTTTCAGGAGTGTCAAAAGAAACTGGAACATAAGCTTGGTTTGGACTCGTACCTGCTTAAACCTGTGCAGAGAATAACCAAATACCAGCTCTTACTGAAGGTAAACGAGACACAGAGTACATGTGCAGATATATAACTCATGTTTCCCCCCTCGCTGATGTAACCTCTGTGTTCATGTATGTTTCTGTCAGGAACTACTGAAGTACAGTAAAGGCTGTGAGGGTGAGGATGACCTGCAGGAGGCGCTCTCATCTATTCTGGGCATCCTGAAAGCTGTCAATGACTCTATGCATCTCATCGCCATCACTGGATATGAAGTAAGGCTGGCATTTACTCACGCTGTGAAATTTAATGTTTACTTTGAACTAAAACGCATCCAATTATGTAAGTGGGAGTAGCCGTTGACCTCTGACCTGTGTTTCCAGGGCAACCTCAGTGATTTGGGGCGTCTGATGATGCAGGGGTCGTTCAGCGTGTGGACGGAGCATAAGAAGGGTCACGTGAAGGTGAAAGACCTGGCTCGCTTCAAGCCCATGCAGAGACACCTGTTCCTGCATGAGAAAGCTCTGCTCTTCTGTAAGAAACGAGAGGAGAATGGAGAGGGTTATGAGAAAGCACCTTCTTACAGCTTCAAACACTCACTCAATGTAAGTACCGAATATTAAAGGGGTTCGTTTTCATTTCTTATTTCTCTGACATGGAAATTGGTTCACTGTGAGCTGGTAAATGAATATTGAAATCCCCCAAATCACTTGACAAAGAAACTGATTTAGGATTGTAAAGACTGTTCTATTACAAATATTAACAAGGAATAATTGATTGTTTCTAGTGTAGTAAAATTTAATCGGCATGTTTAATGTGTGTTTTGTCTTAAACTGTTTAAGTCTGATTATTTGTGTATATGTATATATATATATATACATATATATTTCCCTCTGACAGATGAGTGCTGTAGGTATTACTGAAAATGCAAAAGGAGACAACAAAAAGTTTGAGATCTGGTGTAATTCTCGAGAGGAGGTGTACATTGTACAGGTAAACGTAAAAATGATCCTCGTTAAAAACATCCTTTATTTAAATAGCACTGAATTTACAGAACTTAAAGCAGCACTGAGTGATCCTGGCTCTTGCCTTTTCTGATCATTTTATTGGTTATTGTCAGGCACCGACACCAGAGATCAAAACAGTATGGGTGAACGAGATCCGGAAGGTTCTAACGGGGCAGCTAAAGGCCTGCAGAGGTGAAATAAATTGATTTTGTTTCTTTATTGCGAGAAATTAGTTATTTCGTGTAGCAAAGATGCATTCAATTGATCAGAAGCAACAATAAATACATCAGTAATGTTACAAAAATATACAATTTTTAATAAATGCTGTTCATAATCCTACGTAAAAGGATCATGTTCCCTCAAAAAGAGCTGGACAGCTGCTTAAGCATTAATAATAATAATAAGGGGGAAAAAAAGAAAACAGCATAGAGTGAAAAACTGAAGTACTGTACTGTTGGTAAATCAGCTTTGCCATATAGTTGTGCCATATAAGAAACATAGTAGTGTATATAAAATTGCACCCTTTACCTCATTGGTTTTATTGTGTGTGGTTTCTAATAATGTAATGTGTTTCAGAAGCAAGCCAGCAGAAGAGCACGGATCAAATCTCTCAGTTAACTCCCACCAGCACCAGCCTAACCCTGAGCCCCTTCAAGACCAACCCAAAGACCCTCAAGAAAGGAGAAGAGAAGAGAACGGAACCAACGGCAGCAGATCCCAGTACAGCCGTCTCCCTCAAAAATAATGACAAGGTCAAAGGTCGGTCAGCCCTTCTCAACATACACATACACGCTTTGTGATATTGCACAGGAAATAAATGACACCAGTCAGTCAGGTGAAAACAACTCCTGACTAACGTGTCCCAAAATCTGTCCCACAGTTCAGAAAGCTGCTATCTTTCCTCTTGGCGCTTACAGTGTGAATGTTCTTCGTAACCACTGTGTTTCTTTTTCCTGACTCGACCTGTAACGTCTTTCGTTATTTCCCCTTCCTCTTTCTTTCTCTCTGTCTCTGCGGAGAATAGACGAGACTGTCACCAGTCCCAACACTGAGAGAGCTGCAGTGGCTAAAAAGCGCTTTACACTGCAGGGCTTCAGTAACCTCAAGAGTCAAAAAGGTACAGCAGGAGGGCACAGCGTTACACAAGAATGTATTGTGTATTTTTAAAACGTTGACTGTTCGTACTGAAGAAACATTTATATATAAGAAACTCTGATAGATGAAATGTTTCATTAAAGATATTAGGTCAACACAGACTTCAGTGGCACTGGATAAATATCTAGTTCACTAATAATATTTGGCTTGAACCCCACCGCAGAACTGATAGCGCCCTCTGGTGGCAAAAGCCTAACACTACCCATGGTCTCTCTCTGCCCTCCAGGTATACTGTAGTCTCAGAAAACACTAGACTCTAGTGTAGATCAGAAAGTCTAGATTAGCAGCAGTTTAACATCATAGCTAGTGGTATTATAATTTACATCAATTGCCACTCTGCACTGTGCCTTAACCAGGTGTGGCAACTTTATTTTAGGAACAATAACCAAAACCACTTGTTTACTCCCATAACTATTTATTTCTTGTTAAAAGATTGGGATTTTAAAACGGGCACATTTCTGAAAACCATTTTGACGTATATTCAAGGCACAGTGTTGGTCATGTTGGAGAGCCACTTTTTCCTTTATACTATTTAAGAATCTTTCCTTTAACCCTGTCATAGACTTTCTCTTTCTTCTTTCCTGATTTTGTTGTCCTCTTATCCTTTTCTTTCTCACTCTTTGCAATGGCTGCCAGGATCATCCCCCCCTAGTCCTGACCACAAAACTAAAAGACATGAGATTAAGAGTGATCCTACACCGTTTGGCTTCAGAGGTACACTGTCCCCTAAAAACTCCCAGCATTCCTTCCTCGAACATCAGCCATGACCAATGTTCCAAAATGTTTATTTTATCATATTATGTGGTTGCCGAATTTTTCACCTTCATATATTATGTTGCACCATCTTTCATACTTTAGCCTAAAGTAATCGAAACTAAAATGCTCCTATGTTAGGAGTTGGGGATAGTTCACCCAAAAAGATGATAATTTTCAAACTTTTATAAGTTTGTTTGTTTTTTCAACTGAACACACATAAGATATTTTCAAGAATGTTGATATCAAGAGTTTTTATTTCCCATTGACTTCAGTAACATTTTCTATGAAGCCTGTATTTTTGATACATTATAAGGGTATTCTTAAGGCATTATAATAAATGCATAACGCATTATAAAAACAAAATCGTATATTGTGTAGAGTATGGGTATAAAATCCCATGTATAATTATAAAAACTGTTATAATATACACATACATGGGACTATAGCTTTTAAGATTGTGATTATTTATAACACACAACACTATATTAATTCTACTTCATTTATAATGGACTATATCATATCTTCACATTGTTTATTTGTGTTTCCTGTGAGGCTAATGTGAGCTACAGCAGCTATTAATTTCTACTAAAAGAAAAATCAGTTAGTAGGCTTAGTAGGGTAGGTAGAATGTTCACATACTTGCGAAGTATCCTATACTTAGGATGTCTGTTGAGGAACCATCAAAATAAGGTATGATATGCTAATGAAGGCTAGTTAACATGTACTGTAGTAGCTGAGTTACTGATTAACAGCTGTCTAAAGGCCACCATCAAAATAATCAAACCGATATTATATACTGTATACAATAATAAATAATTGCACATTCTTCTGATCTGAAATCTGATCTTGTGGCTGTTTTAGAAGAAAATGATTACTTAAGTTGTATTTTTTCCGCTTTAAGTATATAAGCATACGCAAAATGGCAAGATGTGAGACTTGTAATGCATTATAACTATGAGAAATATAATCCATTGTAACTTAAGTGGATGAATTGTTATAAATGTTGTATAAATTATGATACTCTTAAAAGCTATAACCACAAATAAATATTATAACACATTAAAACTGCAAATCCATGAGATGATACAATATATTACGAAGTTATTTATATTGGATTATGCATTATGCCTTAAAAATACCTTTGTAATGTATTATAAATATGGCCTTCATAGAAAGTGTTACCGAATGTACATTATTGGGTGGACTGTCTCTTTCAGCGTTCACAATCCAAACCTAAACAAACTGACTTTAGTGCTGTACACCCAACCAGCAACAACAGTCAATTCGATAGAGTCGTTGAATTCTTATCAGGTGCCTCTCCCTCAGACGCAGGTCCCCACATCACTCTTACCCGAGTGAGATGGCTGAGCACTTCTAGTCTGTTGCAGACTAAAAGGAGAGGTAACTAGATGCCTGCCTGGTGTGGGAATGAACTTTGTCTTTATTGCTTTCTCACAGCGAACTTCCAAACAGGCTGGCAAACACTAACCACAGGGTATGAAATCATTGCACTCTAATTGGGGGTTTGCAAAATAAATCACGGCGCTAAAATGGCATCTCTTTGACATAACTGCTCAATAAATTACTGTTGTCGATCTGAAATGCTCTTTACTGTGGGAGAATGTGAAACCAGCCCAGTTCATATCTTATCTTATTGTTACAGCAGAGAGAATGATAATCTCATAAAGGAATAGTTCACTTAAAATCAGTCATCTTTATTTACTCACACTCGTGTTGTTTCGAACCTGTACGACTTTCTTTCTTCTGTGGAAAACAGAGAAGGAGAAATTTACTAGTTGCCGTTTTCCGTGCCTTTGCATTGAATGGAGATTACAGCCTTTAAGTCTTCAAAAAGAAGAAACTAAAGCAGCATTAAAAGTATCACAGAAGTGGTTCAGTAGAGGTTTTAATTTAGAGACTTTGCTATCAGATCATTAGTCATGAAGGAATTATTCAGACTGGTTTGTGAACCAAATCAGTCACTTTGGACTAATAACTCCAATATTTCTCGAATTCTCAAGATGAGCTTATTTTTCCATTTAATTATACTTTCCCCACCTCTTTTGAAACGCTTCAGTTCCTGTTTGTAGTAACTGCCTGGAAAAGATTGCATGGAAAATCTTTTGTTTCCACAAAACAAAAAGTCATACAGGTTGGGAACAACATGAGGGCGAGTAAACGATGACACAAGTTTCATTTCCTTCGAATACAGTCGTTTTACAGTCAATCTGTGCTAATACTTTAATACTGTACATTTACAAACTGGAATTTGTCAAATAGTGCAAGAATTTCCCTTGGTGTGGAAACACTTGCGTTTCACGCTGCATGAGTGTCTGGTTTGTGTTCCTGTCTGCTGGTTTGCGGTGCTAGTACTGGATTCACTTTTATGATTCTGAAACCACAGATCCATTTACTACCAAACATTCTTCCAGGCTCCATAAATATCCACGGAATTAGATCTAAAAATGTTTATGCATCTCTCCATAAACATGTTTCGTATGATTTCCAAATGTGTCATATGCCTTCTTCACAAACTGTCATCAAAATCATCAGAGTCATGGCTGTCTGAACATAAAACACAAACAGCTCATCCTGTTACTTCAGTGCCCGGAGCTGTTCCTTTCTTCAAATACCCTGTTAAAACAGCATATGTTGGTTAGGTATTAGGGATGTAACGCTATTGTAAATACCGTCGTACCGCAATATAAATTTTTTCGATAATACCGTGGTCGCATCACTCGATAAAATGATAGGTATTCTGAGAAACGTTTGCTCAGGCGAATGGAGCGAACGGGAGGTAGCGGGAACTACAATTCCCATCAGCCCAAGCGTGCCCATCATTCTTTGCGGCCTGTTGTCGCTGCAGATCAGTGTTGCCAATTTAGTGCCTTGCCGCTATATTTAGCGACTTTTCAGACCCCTTTGGCGACATGTTTTTCCTAAAAGCGAATAGCGACAAATCTAGAGACTTCTTGGACAACCCTCAGCGAGTCTCCGGTACCGCCGCGCGAGCCCAAGCCCTTGTTCTTGTTCTCCAGCACGCGCACACACATCTCTCTGCGTCTGTTCTGTTCAGCGAGAGACTAATAGGAGCAGAGCTTTCAGTTCAAATAGATATTATGTTGCTTCTAACTCTATTTTACATGCAGATAGAGCCAAAATCACAGCATAGCCATTGTCTATATCTTTCTAGATTAACATCTTGAAAGGTAGAGCTAATACAGTAGGCCTTATAATGGCGTGCATTTCAGTCACTGACGTTATTTCATATTCATTCCATTTTTCTGACAAGTTCCTGTTTCAATGTTTACAGATATATGGCTCATTTGTAAGCCATAGATATGTTCAGTGTTCATGTAAACTGTTTAATAAACACTTCTGGCACTTTTTTTTGAGTCTCTTCATTCGTTTAGTTTTTCGTGTAAATAATTAAATAAGTACCGTACCGTGAAGTTTTGATACCGTTACATCCCTAGTGATTTAACAAAAACTTGTATTTGTCTATTAAATAGTGTCTCACATTATGACTGTTTTTATTGTTTTTTCTCAAATACGTACGTGCAGCCTTGGTGAGCTTAACATACAAATCTTACCAATCCCAGTGTGAGATTTGCAAGTCCAAGTCGGAAGTAGTAGCTAGGTTATTGACCCAAGTCTAAAGAGCTGACCTCCACAGCTTGTGTTTTAGTCTCTTTGTAAATCAGTCATTTGTTATGCATGTTTAATCGAAGATGAAACTGGTAAATCTGATGCTAGTTATGCATCACGGCTTGGTGCTTTGTGTTGTGGGTTTTATTCAGATCTCTAAATATGGGCAATAGTAATCGTGATGCTTGACTTAGGTTAGGGAGACTCATTGTTTAGAAGACTCATAGCTAGAAATGGATGGCGTGCGGCCTGAACTGTTTTCTGTTGCTTTTCAGAGAGCACATTTCTGGGGGACTTTCCCGTTCCTCCACCGTACAGCATTGCCACGTCGCTGCCCACTTATGATGAGGCAGAGAAGGCCAAAGCGGCAGCCATGGCTGCTTCAGCGATGGAGGTCATTCCACGAGTGAGTATCTCATCAGCCTGCACTCCCACACGTTCTGCAGAAGAGAACGTCAAGCCCTCGATTCGCACAACTTTCCACCGCGGCTTCGGTACAGTCCAAAACATTCCCTCAAAGGAAAATAAATTGCTGTTGTAATGCTGCTTTGATTTAATGACGACCGAAACGAAATAGGACATCTGAGTGAGTAGCTTTTAGCAGTAACAAGGAGGACCTTTTCGAGGATGTGGTGTGCCGTAAAAGCCATGAGCTAGAAAGAGAATCCCACAGATACTCTGATTTTTCTGAGCTCAGATCAAGAAGTCTTATATAATGTGGCCCCAAAAAAGTATTTGGACACTCTTAAGATGGTTAGATAACAGAAATGACAAACCAACTGGCATCTGTAAACAAACGGTGCTTTCCTCAGAACTAACTTCGTCTTTTAGCATTGACCTCCACACAGTCCCGGCGTGCTTTCTATATTTGAAATGGTGCGCTAAATTACTGCTTACAGAATACTGTGGTTTAACAATAAAAAACAAAAAAACAATATATATATATAGCTGAATTTTAAACAGTTATTAAGTGTCATCCTTTAGAAATAATTTTAATATGCCGATTTGCTGTCCAACCTTGATGCTCACACACTCAAATGTTTGAAGTAAATTAATTCTTGTCAGGACAAAGTATATTATTATTATATTTTTAAAAAGAATGCAAAAAGATGTATAATGTTGCAAAAGACTATTTCAAATAAATGTCATCCTTTCAATCATTGTATTTGTGAAGGAATCCTGAACAAAAATGTATCACAGAAATATTCGGCAGCAAAAATAGTTTTCAGCATTGATGATTAAGAACTAATAATTGAACTTTTTATAATTAATTATATTATTTAAGCACCAAAATAGCATATTAGAAGGATTTCGATGGATTGTGTGACACTGAAAACTGGTTTAATGATGCTGAAAATTCAGCTTTGCATCACAGGAATAATTGAAATATTATTAATAATATTATATATATATATATATTAGGGGTGTAACGATACGTCGTATCGAATCGAACCGTTCGGTACGAGGCTTTCGGTTCGG
>JAUCMU010000001.1:20078114-20097008 GCA_032275025.1 Enteromius treurensis
TTTTTATGTAAATGATTCAATAAATACCGTACCGTGCCATTCATACCGAGGTATTACCGTACCGTGAAATTTTGATACCGTTACATCCCTATTAGGTATATTTTGAAGCTGGGATGCTGGGCCAACCAGCTTAAAACCCAGCAAAGGCAGCATATGCTTGTTTTTTCAACAGGGTAGATAGCCTCTGAGAGAAAGAGACACTGGATTTGTTTCAAAACTTACTATGCTGCCTACATAGGTATCATATACACACTCCCAATGCAGAGTCTCAGTGAAAACATGTAAGATCAGATTTTGAGTCAGACGTAATGTTGACTAAACTATTCTTTCTGTTTGATTTCAAAATGTGCTAATTTCTGAGGTAAAATTGTTTCTACATGATGTCTATGTTTTTTAACTTAGGAACAGGCTAATGCCAGACTCTTTTGAAATCCAAGAATTTTACTTCAGGAACTTTGTTTACCCTGCTGCCTTAGAAGACAGCTGACTATTAAGCTGTAAACAGCAAAATAGATCACTAAGGTTTGAAACGGAGCCGGTCTCTTCTTCACCTTCCACACACCAACTTTGTGAAGCACCACATTCGTTGTCTCGCCATGAGCCGAATGTCACATTCGTTTCACTCGTCCTCTCTTCCACAAGGCTTCTCCAAGGCATCGCTGTCTGTGGACGCATCTGAGGAGAACGACGATTACTCGAGTGCAGAGGACCCCATGAACTCTGATCCTGAGGATGAGGGAGGGAAAAAACTGGTGAGTCATTGTGGCCCAGCGTCATGATTTTTTAAGCCCCATCTATGTTTGTTTGCACTGATGGTGTTTGTGTGTGTGCAGTCTCCAGGCAGGTACGTAGTAGTTGCTGACCATGACAAAAACGGAGCACAGGAGCTGACTGTGAAGAGCGGAGACTCAGTGCAGCTGGTGAAGGAGGGAGACGATGGACGCTGGTAAGATTCCTTTTTCTTTGGTTTAATCAGTTAATGGGAAATAAATGCTCAGTCTAAACCCTTATGACTGTCCTATATCAGTGTTTTAGAATTATTTATATAGTATAGTTTTCATTAAAGGTGCTCTATGCGATGTTGCAGGATTTTAGCTCGATTTCATTTTTATCTCAAACCGTATGCATCACCCTTTGATCGTCTTGCTGTCTGTCCTCTGAATACATCGGGAAAAAACCCGGTCTCAAAAGACAACACAGACTGTCCTTTGAGACCGGGTTTTTTCCTGATATATTCAGAGGGCAAAAACTCTTTAAAAAATAAAAATATAAAAAAAATAAAACCAATTTTAGTATGACCAAAATGAATCACAATGTTTTCTGTAAGCAGAGGCTGGTCTGATATCGATGTTTTTGTGCTGACTCAGGTTTGTACGTAATCTGCGCACTAATAAGGAGGGCTGGGTTCCTGCTGCAAACCTGCTCACTCTCATCGGAGAATCCAAATCTTCTCAATCCCTCTCCAGCTCAGGTAACACAGCTTCCTGCTTTTCTTCCACCACACTACAAATCCCTGTCACGAAATAGTCATGAATGAGTGTTTTCCTACAGAAGGCAGTGGGTCTGGAAACCTCAGCACATCCTCCAGCTGCAGCGAAACCTACACAAGCTTCTCAGACATCAAAGCCTGAAGCCGCTGCTCCAGCGCCTCGTGGCAGCTCCTACACAGTGCACTTTCTACTGAAGCTCCTCGAGTCTTTTGTACTGTATTTAACCTCGTCACCCGAGAAAGGCATTGACCTCTGCGGTCAATATTCGCTATTCAGGATATTTTATATAGAGCGTCACACTTTCTCAACCTTCTCTCCTTCATAAGAGAGAGAAAAAAAGGTTGTTCAGTGTCTGCTGTTCCCCGTGAAAATTCTCCTTTTATTGGAAAGTGTCTGTGTGATGCTGTTTGTTTCACGTCTGCATGCATTTCCTCAAAGATTAAAAGAGAAAAGGGCTCCTGGTTCGAGTCGGCATTAACATCAGAGCAGCCTGCGGTTTTAGAAGTCTTTAAATATACATAACAAGGACTTTAATGTATGACCACATGAGCTTCCACTGGATGTATTGATCTTGCGTCGAGAATATCAGTGTCTTTTTGAAATGTCTGACTTTGTTGGCGTCTAAAGCTCCTGCCTGATTTGCTGTAGCAGCAAGACAATGAAGTGATGTTTTATACGATTAAGATTCTTGAGGTTATGCCTGCTGAAAAGTCCTGTTATTCACTGTATGTATTAATCTAAAACAGCTGTATAGTTTAAATTATTTCCTTGTAAAAGAAGATTTGTACAGATATTAACTTTTATCTCATGTTTTTCATTAAAACAGTATATAAAGATATACATATTGTATATTATGACCACTATCGTCGTGCGTCAATGAACTGTATTTCATTGTATTTTGTTGTATTTGTCACTTTACTCTTCCGCACCATTCGTGCACAATTACTGCAGTTTTTCAAACGTACCAATCGTGTTCACATTTTATGTAATTTATTTTGTCCCAGCAGATCGTTTGATTTGGTTTGTTCGAAATGTCATGTCTGGAAAGTGATAAATGGTATGCTGTAACAATCATTCAGCTTTTGTGAGACTCATTTTAATGTTGAATAAGTATTTCTCACAGCTTGTCAAAATCCATCTATATCAATATTCCTCAGATCAGCTGATTCAATTATTTCTGACAGTTTGATGACCACAAACGTACTGTGCTTAAACATTCATGTCCCCATAACTGTATGTTGTCTTTTAAACATGTTCAGTAATACGAAAATCATTGTTCATTTTTTATTTCAATTTTATGTGGCACATTGCTGCATGTTAGTTTTGCCCCTCCATCTTTTCCTGTATTAGACGCGTATCTGTGTACATGTGTAAATATGTATCTAAGAGGATGTATGAGATGAATGAATTTAAAGTGCTTAGGCTTAAATAAACTTCACTGAAACATTCTATCCTGTTCTGCTGGCTCAGATCTGTCAAAAAATGTTTGCCATGTTTCCTCCTGTTCCTGCTTTGAAGATGCCCTTTGAATTAATTTAGGTAAATTTGATCTTGCATGCATCAGCTCTTTTCATTGTGCACCACAAAAAAAATCTTAGTTATAAAAAAAATTAAATACACAAAATTTGGTTTATACATTTTTCATTAGTACATGTTTTGATGATAAAAGACAGTTGGGGAAACTTTTGTGGTTTAATATGGATATGTATATATATATATGTATATATGTTTTTTGTTTTTTTATCCAAATTAAACCACAAAAGTTTCCCCAACTATATATATATATACTAATAAACTAATGATTAATCGCATCCCAAATAAGTATTTGCTTACATAATATATGTGTATGCTGTTTATTTTTATTATGTATGCCTATATACAAACGCATGCATATATATATATATATATATTTATATATTGACATTTTTCCAAAATACATACCTGTTTGTGTGTATATGCATAATAAAATTTAATCTTAGTCTGAATGTGATTAATCGTGATTAATCTTTTGACATCACTACAAAACAATTTTCCTTAATTTACAATTTTATCAGATTTTTATTAACTATGATATAAGAATTTAATTCAAACTTGATTAAAAAATATTACGTAAAACATATCCTAATGGTGATAACGCCACATAGCCTAGATACTAACAGCCTAATATATATATATATATATATATATATATATATATATATATAATAGCTAAATTTAGTAAAACAATCTAAGAAATAAAATGTGATTTCAAACATTGTTTTAGCCAACAAATATCAGCATCAGGAATTTTTTTTTTAATTAATTTATTTTTTTCATTACAGAAAATTATAAGACGAACTGAAACTTTGTTTGAGCATAGGCTATAACTATACTGTTCTACAACAAATCCATACTGTATATTAAAAACAAGTCGGTATTTCTTTTTTCCAATTGAACTTGTGCAAACGGCACAGGTTTCTTGCAACAGCCACTGATGGTTCGCAGATCGCTGGTGACTCAGAGTCTCAGCGTCTCCGCGACACACTGCGCAATTGGGCTGTGACGCAAGGTGTCGTTCAATAGTTCAGGCAGGTATGTGACGCGATAGTTTAAAACGTCGTGATTCAAAATCATGAGTCATGCACTTATTTTAGCCCGTATCTCTTCATAACACAGTCTGAACACATCCACATCCGGGTAACGTGACGCCTCCCCTCAGTGAGGGAGGAAGCGCCTGTCTGCATCTGACCTGAGATCAGCTCGCGCAGCACGGACTAACCCGCCAGCGAATGACACGGGACCGATCCCAGATCATTCTTCAACCCCGGAAAGCCAACCGACAGCGAGTTTGTGCTACAAACCCATCATGTCTTTTGCAGATATACGCGTTTGAGTCAGTCAGTGTTTAATTCGCTTATGCACACATTCCGCTGACGTTCAGCCCAGCGCGCGCACGCACGCACGCATTCACACACACACACAGAGAGAGTCTGCTGCTCGCTAACACACATACACACACAGAGCCACAGCAGCAGCCGCGGAAGACACAATTGCATCGCAGCACTGTAAGTATTCAACATTTCACACTTCACAGAGACGTTTGTTTGATTTCACAGCCCTGGTTTCTCAACATTGAGCTGGGTGTCCTTTATTTTGGTGTCGCAGGAGAACAAGCCAAACGTACGCCCAGTTTTCCGCATGTCGGGCTTGTTTTTGGTAACAGGGCGGACAGGCTGAGTCCGTCTGAACCGTTTCATTGTTTCGTTCTGTTCGCGTTACAGTGTGAGCGGCTCGCGCGCTGTCATGCTGTAATTCTGCTGCTGTTTGTGTTGAATTGAGTGAACAGGCCTGAAACAGATCACACTACTGCAAGGCCCGCTCGCTCAGTTCAACACAAACACACGCGGATCATGCACCGGAGGGCCTGTTCACTCTATTCAACATGCATTACAGCACGATTCTACACATCACTCTCTGTCAGATAGTTCCCTATAGGCTTGATAGACCGCTTGTAGAACTTCTGTCACACAAATCTGACGACTGGCGTTAAAAATGGCATTCAAGTTAACCATAATTTATGTAGTGGAGTCTGTAAAGCTCTTTCAAAATGTGTTTTGTTTGGGAAAACCATGACAATGTCAGTGTCAGAATGAATGGCATGATAATTAATCGATTATCTGTTTATTAAGACATATTAAATTAATTGGGAATTCATGTTACTCTTAATTTATATATATATATATATATATATATATAAACATACATATATATATATATATATATATATATATAAACATACAAATGCATGTATATATTTAATCAAAATGTTTTGTTTATAAATTAAATTTATTTAGATTATAATATCAAAAATAAGAACATAAATGTATAAATGCATTTGTATGTAAATACTTTCAATATATACTGTTCGTGTGTGTTTTAATATAAACATAATAAATAAACGCAGCATAAACACATATATTATGTAAAGAAAAACTTTTATTTTGGATGCGATGAATCGCGATTAATCATTTGACAGCACTAAAATATATATATATATATATATATATAAACATAAACATAAATAATTGAGCTGGGTGTCTTTTTAAGTGCCGTCAAATGATTAATTGCATCCAAAATAATTTTTTTTCTTTACATAATATGTATACATAATTTACATATTATTATGTTTATATTAAAACACACACATACAGTATGTATTTTGAAAGTATTTACATGTACATGCATTTATATATTTATTTTCTTGTATTTAATATTATAGCTAAATATATTTAATATATAAACCTAACATATTTTCATTAAATATATACATGCATGTGTTTGTATTTTAATATATACTTAATAAAATATACACAGTACATACAGATATATTATGTAAAGTAAAAATATAAACTTTTTTTGATTAATCGTGATTAATCGTTTGACAACACTATATATATATATGTATATGTTTAATGCAAAACTAGTTTAAAGTTGTATAAATGAAGTCCTTATCAATGCATATTACTGATCAAATACTAAGTTTTTATATATTTATGGTAGGAACTTTATGAATTATTTTATAGCATACATTTATCAACTTAATGTACTTACTAATATGTATTGATAAGAACTTTATTTATGCCGTTTTAAACTTGATTTTGTCAATATTTAGATTTTTTGCTCCCTCAGATTCCAGATTAGTTGCATGTCTGACCAATATTGTCCTTTCCTTACAAATCATACCTCAATAAAAAGTTTATTTATTCAGCTTTCAGACAATGTCTCTGAAAATAATTATTTAAAAAGCTGACCCGTATGACTGGTTTGGTGGTCCAGGGTCTATATGTAGAGCTCCAAAACAAAAATTAAAGGAACACTTTTTAATCTGAGTATAGAATCAAGTCAATTAAACTCCTGGGATATTGATCTGGTCAGTTTCATTTTGTTTTGGGGATAATTAAATTAACAACAGGTACACTAGATGACAGTGAGACAACCCCCAATACAGGAATGGCTTTACAGGTGGAGGTCACTGACATTTTTTCCCCTACTCATCATTTTTGATTCATGAGGCAATACCTGGTCCTTACAGAGGTTGCACAGACAGTCCAACTCCTGCAGGATGGCACATACATGCCATTGCCAGAAGTCTCCCAGCACAGACTTAAGAGCATGAGGAGAATCCAGGAAACAGGCTCTTACTTTAGGAGAGCCGGACTGGCCTATAGAAGGTCCTTACCCCATAACTAGGAACAGTTTCTGCTTCTTTGTGCAAGGAGAAACAGGAAAAGCATTTTGCCAGAGCCCTACAAAATGACCTCCAGCAGGCCACTGGTGTGAATGTCTCTGACCAAACAATCAGAAATAGACTTCATTAGGGTGGCCTGAGAGCCCGGCATCCTCAGGAGTGCCCTGTGCTCACTCCCCAGCACCATGGAGCTTGATTAGCATATTTGCCATTAGGGCTGGGCACGACCGTTTTGGTGATGGGTCAGTGATGGTCAGGGGAGGCGTATCTATGGAGGGATGCACAGACCTCTACAGGCTAAACAATGGCACCCTGACTGCCATTAGGTATCAGGATGAAATCCTTGGGCCCATTGGTGCAAAGGGTGATTTTGTGTGGATTATTTCATAGTACCATTTGAAGGTTTGCATTCACACTGACAGTGGGTATCAAGAAGCGAGGAAGTCCTGTCGAAAAAACAACGTCATTTACACTCAACAAGGGAAACAAAGATGAACCCAGTAGACACAGTCTTCAAGTAAATGGCGTTTATGAAAGAACAGTGTTTTAAATCATGGCGGGTGAGGGCGTTTTCATACACATTTAGCCAATGAGCGTACACTTGCATCACATAGTTACTAGTACTTTTTAAGACACTATTCTGAAGTAGGAGCTTATTTAATTCCTCCAAACTGAGTTCCTGGAACTAAAATCTTTCTACTTCCGTGCGAACATGCCTAAATGGTTCCTGCAGTGTGGAAGGCCCTATTCTTGTACCCTTTCATTCGTATTATATTATCTAGTCAGTATAGTTATCCAGTATATCTTCCCCCATTGAGATTAGATTTTTTTATTTTTTAATCTTTGTGTGTGTAACAACTAATTTATTAATTCAAATGACCAAAATAATGATTTTAATATGTTTCCATAATTTTGATTAATTAATCAGTTCTGTGCACTTTTTGAACCATATGTAATATAGGATAGTCCATGTTTTAAACTGTTGTTCTGCAATCAATAAATATTATGTATAATTTAATAAACAAATATGCAATAAAATAAGATGTAAATTATATAATAACATGTATATATAATATATTAAATTACATTAGTTATATTTGATAAATTAATTATATATATTATTTATTATATTAATTATATATTATAATTAAGTATATATATATCTATATCTCTCTCTCTCTCTCTCTCTCTCTCTCTCTCTATATATATATATATATATATATATATAAAAGCACAGCCATATTTTTGTCATCCCCAAATTGACTGACATGAATTTTTAACCCTGTTAGTCCGTCTGCCACATTTATTATACTTTTCCATAAATGTGACTGTTTTCTACCCTGTTTCAGTGCAACAATATTGTTTTAATTAGCAGTAATATCACTGCCTTTGTGTTGTACACTAATTGAGGAACAATTGTGTGTTCTTTAGAGTATTTCTCACTTTTTTTCATCACAATCTGTCCCTCACAAGGGTTTCTCTGTGGCTTGAATTATGTAGTCTGTGTGCTGCAGAGTGAGTTCTTCCATGTTGATGGTGGTATTTACAGATCGTAAACAAAGGTGGAGCTTCTTTTTGTCTTTGTCGAGGACTGTATGAAATCCCTAACAGTGTCACACAGCAAATAGAAGACCTGTTAACTCGCCGCTACATAAATCTGGTCATGTGACATTCCTCAGTGATGGGCCTTTTGATGGTTTAGGTGATATTGTGATCTTAAACTCGGGTGAGGTGAGGGTGGCGTTTGTTGCAGTTATGACTTATGGCTTGGACGTGACTGAGCTGGGTCAGGTCTTGATTTTATTGCTGGAAGTGTTTGCGTAGTGCGTTATTGTAAGTCTTAAAACACGCCTAGATTGCAGAGTGAATCAGGATTAATATATTTGGTAAACATTTTAGAGTAGTTTCTCAGAAGCAGTCTTTACAGAAGGTGCTATCCAACTCGATAGACTGTGTTTTTTTTTTTGTAATGATTAATTTGTAAGTTGTTCATATTGTTAAATAGGTTAGACACAGCCCTAGAGTGAAGGGAATCTGATCAAAGAGCAGCTGCTGACAGGTGGAGGAACAGGAAATTTCCAACAGGAACAGTGGACTCTAGGACTCTCTCTCTCACACACACACACACACTGCTTAGGTTCTTAGATCACAGGATTACCAGTCACAAGTTTCGCTGGGTTCTCTCAGACAAACAGTGAATATTCCCCTCATTATGTGCTTTAAAGGAGTGGTTCACCCAAAAATGTAAAATCTGTCATTTACTCACTCTCAAGTAGTTCCAAACCTGTATGAATTAATTTGTTCTGCTGAACACAAAGAAAGATGTTTTGAAGAAAGTTTGTAACCAGACTGTTTTTCATAGTACTATGGGGAAGAAAAAAATACTATGGAAGTCAATGGTGACCCAAAAACAGCCTATAAATTGATAATATACACAAATATAATGATATGGAATAAACATTTTTAAAGAATAAAAACTAAGAATAAAATTAGGACACATTTACTAAATATTTGTAAAAAAACAAAAAATATATATATATTATATATTCTACATCATTATAAAAATCGATTATTATTATTATTATTATATAAATAATTTTACCTGTTAAAATATTAATAATAATAATATTACTCATTCTTTGTGACTTGACCACATTTTTTTTAAAATATTCATTAAATAGTATAATAATAATAATATTTTTTAAATCATAAGTAGGCAGTGATCACTGTTTGTATTCGTCTAATTTTAATCATTTAAATGCAACATTTTGAAGATCCTGAGAAATTTTATATTCTGTCAAGTATGTGTTTGTGTTGACATATTTAATGACCAGTTCATACCATTTCTGTAAAAGATTTTTTTCGTCTTGTGTCTCAGAATTGAAGAGTGAAGTCCTTCTCTCTTGTTTTTTTTTTATTTACTCCAGGTTCTAAAACAAGAAGTCTACAGCTGCAACCATGCCGCTATTTGGTAAATCTCACAAAAACCCCACAGAAATCGTGAAGACCCTGAAAGACAACCTCTCAATCCTGGTCAAGCAGGACAAGAAGACAGAAAAGGTATGAGTTTGAGGGCCATTGTGGGTATTGTGAGTGAATTACACATTCAGATAACACTTTTCACTATAGAAAGAATTATATTAGGTAACAGTGCAAACACTGAGCACTATTGGTGAGGAGGTATTGTCCATCTTGCAGACATGCTCTGATTGCTAGCTTTTTACAGGATGCAGCAGATTGCTGCAATCTGGCATACTTTACAGGACTGTACAGCATCACTCTATCATGTTAATAAGCTTAATTTGCCACAAATGAGGCGTTTACACAGAAAAGAATGACAAGAGTTTAGCACAGGGCTGTTCCAGTACATTTAGCGCTTACTTAAGATGGATTACAGGTGATTCAACACTGAAACACATGGTGTAAATATGGCCCAAAACTTCAGTAAATTGGCCCCTCTTTTTACCTCGGTCCATTGGTCAGATTTTTTTCAACGTTATTTTTCCCCCTTCATCCCAAGATTTTATTCCATTTCATTCTGGTATTAATCCCAGTTTGTTACAGAAACCCTCAGATGATTTCATAATGAATTTGACTATTGAGTGATGATGCTCAAGTTTCCTAGGCCTCTCTACAGCTTTACCCTGAGACACATTATAGCTCTTTTTAACCACAATATCAGCGTTGTCCTCTAAATCAGCCTGCTTTCCACCGCTGATTTTTCCAGTGTGTTTTTGCATTTTTCATTTGCTTTTTCAGAGACGTAGGCCAGGCCCAAGGCAAATAAGTGTTTTAAACCAGTGAATTAGATCAGACGGAGAACTTCATTCAGCAGTGCACATGAGTCATCTTATCCTATAATACAAACTAAAAAATATCTAGTTTCATATTTTGAATTGGATTGTATTTTAAAAATCTTTTGTTGCCGTTTTATCGTGTTTTTGTCACTTTTGTAGGATCTCTGTGTAGTTTCAATTAATGAATTGTACTTAGGTGTAGTTTTTTATTTTAATACTTCAAGTTAAGCATGAAACGAAATGAAATGAAAATATAAAATGTTGCATTGGCACATAGTGAGATAATTCTACGTTTTTGTGTGTCTGTTTTTAGTTTTGTATTTAGTTGATGTTTATTTTATTTGGTTTTAGTTAACTATAATAACAATGGTGAATAGATATATGGCTTTTTTAAAAATTTGTATAATTGTAATCTCAGTGTCAATAAATGGCTAATTTTACGGAGTATAAATCCCATTTTCAGCACATCTTAATAGCCCCTACTAAGCAAAAGTTTTGGTTCCCAGAAAAGCGCTGGTGTTGGTGCTATGAGTACAAATATGTCGGTGGGAGGTGGGAATATCGCTCCTCGGCCCGACCTCTTGCTCATTTTCATCTGGCCACTAAGGCTGTTTTCAGCAGGCCTGTGTTAAAGTCGAGCGTTTGAAGTGCTGGGAACCTGCTGATTGTTACTCCGAAGGCCTGGGGCTCTTCCAGCTGGAGGGAAATCCATATGCTCCATGATGCCTCCACACTTTGAAACCGAGCTGTATCAGCAGCTTATAAATAACTAATGATGTTCTTTGTATAGTGTAGAGATCTTCACGGGTCCATAAATTCGCACCCGAACTCGAAGAGACCCGTAAACGTGCTGGACGGACCCGTGTTTTATTTTAAAGTGGTACCCGAACACGTGAAGACCCGAGAAATACATTAAATGTACTAGTTGGACCCGAACCCGGCTGGGCAGACACAGACCCGACTATCACCGATCGGCACATATTGCACACGCACAGAATAATGCGCTCTTCTCCAGGAAGATACAACAATACAAAACATATGTTAGATGTTTAGGGCTCCACCTACGGCACCTAGTGGTCATCTCATGAAACTTAAAGGAGAGAATTATTTAAGACTTAAATAGCTTATTCTAATAAAAGTGTATTTTTTTGTATTTTCTATCATCACTGTGCTCTCTGAGCCGAGCCTGACCAAAAATGTTAAATATAACCAGATGGTTCTTTCATATTATTATAAACACGTAAGGAAAAAAATGCAATGCGTACTATGGCAGAGTAAAAGTCCCGGCTGCCATAGAAAGATTTTGTGTGCGTTATTTTAATGCAAAGTGTCTACTGACTCTGGCAGGTGCTGTGTTTTCTGATCGACTCGGGTACACACAGTGTTAAACAGACGCGGGACCCGAAGTAATAAATTTGGACCCGACCCGGACCTGGCTAACCATTTAAAGTCCTGGGTCGGGTCTTCTGTGAAGAGCTCTAGTAGAGCGAGCTTAAGTGTGAAATTACCCAGAATCCTTTTAGCTTATCAAAGCAATATGCAGCATTAATATGCTTTGAGCACACACGTGTGTAAATGTATGACGTCATCACTATGTTTTGTTGTAATTGATTTTTGTTGTGCTTGTCAGGCTTCGGAGGAGGTGTCGAAATGTCTGGTGGCGATGAAGGAGATCCTGTACGGCACTAACGACAAGGAGCCACACACAGAAACGGTGGCCCAGTTGGCCCAAGAGCTCTACAACAGCGGCCTACTCATCTCATTGGTGGATAACCTGCAGGTCATCGATTTTGAGGTGAGTATGCTGCTCGTTCTCTTTCATCTTATCATCCGTGATTGTGATAATTGGTATAGCAGCACTGTCTGTGTGTGCTCACAGGGTAAAAAGGACGTTTGTCAGATCTTCAACAACATCCTGCGCAGGCAGATCGGGACCCGCAGCCCAACGGTGGAATATTTCTGCTCTCATCAGGAAGTTCTTTTCATCTTACTCAAAGGGTGAGAGATGATGGGTAGTTTTGAAACGTGGCACGTAAGCATGTCGCTTTTTAAAACTGCTGGCTTGGAACAGTTTTGAAATGTTTCCATTCCATCAGTCCACCAGAAGCCACCTGTTCATTTTAGCAAGTTTAGATCTAAAGTATAGGGTTGGGTACCGTTCGCATTCTTAGCAGTACCTGAAATTCGGTACCAGTACCCAATGGTACCTTTTTTACGCTCGGTGTAATAACATTTATAAAAAACATTTATTTCAGTGAAAATCAAACCCTATTATTAAGTGGTTAATGTGGTTGTAGGAATTATTTTTAGCATTTAATTGTTTTATTTCAATGGAATATGTGAAGACAAACATTATACTATACAAAAGTAATCTATTTCTCTTGTATGTTAAACCGTACTTTTATTTTGACAGGTTGCTGTGAAATTACTGTGTGTACACAGTATGATATAATGCTAGTTTTCTCAAACGAAGTGGAAAAATTCTCTTGAAGTGACTCACAGCATCTCTGGAGATTCAGAGGCCGAAAATCAGCGGAACATGCTGGATTCATATTTAAATGTCTTTTGCATCTTAATATACACATACACTTGTTCATATGACGATTCGAATGAACTGACTGACCTTCTTTTTTTCATCCATCTTTGGAGTGTATTCCATTTTTATGAATGGACTCCGTCATCCTGTCAGAGTTCTCGCGGAAACCATGACCCTAGAAATGTAACCACACTTTAAAACTTTTTTGTGCATGTCACAGAGTATCAGTCTCTGTGTAACATACCTGATCAGGTACAGATTGTAATGTGAATCGATACTCTGTAGTACCACACATACAGTTATAGACACAATTCGCTCTGTACCCTTAAAAGTACTGAGTTCGGCGCCCAACCCTACAAAAGTATCGGAAGGCCAAATGTGGAATAGTTCCAAAATCATGAAGCTGTGTTTTCCTGAACATGGCTTCATATTAATGTACACTTGACGTTTCTTGCTGTGGCAGGTATGAGACTCCTCAGGTGGCGTTGAATTGTGGGATCATGCTGCGCGAGTGCATCCGGCATGAACCTCTCGCCAAAATCGTCCTCCACTCTGAACACTTTAAAGATTTCTTCAGCTACGTTGAGATGTCCACATTTGACATCGCCTCCGACGCATTCGCCACCTTCAAGGTAAGTGCTTTATTTATTTTTGAAAATGAATTGTTACATGAAATGGTACTCCATGCATTTTTTTTTATTTTACAGGACCTTCTCACAAGACACAAGGTTCTGGTGGCGGAATTTTTAGAACAGAACTATGATGCGGTAATATATCATTTTTGTTTGATTGTAAATTTTTTATCAGAATTTAGGAAAACAAAAAAATTTTAAACGGCTGTCCTTGATCTTTCAGGTTTTTGATAACTATGAAAAACTGCTTCACTCTGAGAACTATGTGACCAAGAGACAGTCGCTGAAGGTATGTGTCGCGACATCGGTTTTCGTGTTCTCTGGCCTGTCAAGTCATTAACATCACATGTTTGTGTGTTCTGTCACAGCTGCTGGGTGAACTGCTCCTGGACAGACACAACTTCACAGTCATGACTCGGTACATCAGTAAACCAGAGAACCTGAAGCTCATGATGAACCTCCTGAGAGACAAGAGCCCCAACATTCAGTTTGAGGCTTTCCATGTCTTCAAGGTAAAAAAAGATGGTGCATGAAAAATGTCACAGAACAGTATTAGAACATTCAGGACTATATTTGTACGAGATACAACTATTTGAAAATAGTGGGTGCAAAAAAAAAAGGAAATACTAAGAAGTTGTATAAATGAAGTAATTAGCGAAGTTTTAATATGTTTACTGTAGGAAAATAACAATATCTCCTCATGGAACATGATCTTTACTTAACATCCTAATGATTTTTGGCAAAAAAATCTTTTTTTTTTTGGCTATTGCTGCAAATATACCCCAGCAACTTAAGGGTCCAGGGTCACATACGTTGTGATTTATGTGACACATGCATTATGTTCCAAAGGCCCTCTAATAGCTTTGTGTAAAGAACAGATTAAAAAAAAAAAGCGCTTAATCTTTAATAGCTTTTTTTTCCTCTGCATTTCTTCAGGTGTTTGTGGCCAATCCGAATAAAACGCAGCCCATCGTAGACATTCTTTTGAAGAACCAAACGAAACTCATCGACTTCCTTAGCAACTTTCAGAAGGATCGCACAGACGACGAGCAGTTTAACGACGAAAAGACGTACCTCGTCAAACAAATACGAGACCTAAAGAAGCCAGCCTCCTAAGCCTCCTTTAGCTATTGCAGTATTAGGGTGGGGGGGGGACACAAAACAACAAAAAAAATATATTAACAATAATAATTCTATTTAAAATCTTGAAACATTTGTCTTTTCTTAGTTCTGAGGCTTACAAAAGAAGGTTCCCGATCATTCTGTGTTCTGATTTGCTTTACTTTTCCCCTCTTTCGTATTTTATTGCAATCTCTCGTGCCATAATAGGATGTTTTAAAAGTAGGAATCAGCCAGTTTGAGTTATGGGAAGAACCGTCTAAGAACATCAGGACAGTGCGCAGATGAGGAAGTACAGGTAAACTTCCTCTTTCCGTTCGCGGATGTTTTTGGCGAGCTTGGACACGCTCTACGTTCTCCATGGCACCGACGGCACCACGACGTGCCAGTTTGGCTATGCTAGAAGAGATTGTGTTATTTGAATGTTGCTGGAAAACAGGTGAAATTCCCAAAAGATTAATTATGAGCTGTTGATTTTTCTCTTGACGACTTCACTAATCTTCATTCCTCCTCCTCTGTCGACGTTTCATGGCTTTTTATTTCATTCGCCCCGAACACTACAAACCTGATGATTTCCTCCCTGTTCTCTTTCATTCTGTTCGTGTGTTATAAGAATTATTTAGAAGGATGAATTCATTTATCAGTATTTTAATTATTGTTTATCTGAGCTGAAACAGAACGAGCGTCCGTGGGTCTTCATGTACATTTTGTGTTGCTGCCAGGCCGATCAGAAAGCATCGCTATTTTGTTTTATCCATTTTTATTGGATGTTTACCTATGTTTGAAAAAAAAAGACAATGCTGATTTTACTCTTTAAGGTGGTTGCCGTTTTAGAAGAATTTAGAAAAATCAACTTTGGCACTAAGCGAACCGGTGTATATTCCAACTCGTAGATTTCCTGTAGATCAGTGAGGTATAGCTATAGTGCTGTGGTGTTACTATCGTATGCTCTGTACTATAGTAACCCTAGTGCTTATAGTATTTCCATACTTAAGTACTTCTTATACTGTAGTGCAGCTGTAGTGTAATACTCATTTCTATACTATAGTATACCTTTTACTGTAGTATGTATTTCGTGCTATAACCCATGATTCTGTCTTTGATGATTTAGACAGAAGTAGATTGTTGCATAGCTGAAAAAGAAGATGAAAAGAGGACACAAATGTACAAAAAGGTGCCTTTTGTTCTTGAGTTGTTCATTTACTATTTTGCTCTGTTTGTTTTTATTTGAGAAGAAATTCTGGAAGGGGGAGCTTAATTTCTTTTTGTTGTTTTAAAAAAAAAAAAATGTTCTCATTGAGCGTGTTTAGCTTGATTAAGCAATGAACCTCTTTAACTCACTATATTTGAGTTATGCTGTTGAAGAAAAATCATTAAATATCATTCTGTTTCTTTTTCTTCTTCCTCTACAGTTGATTTTATTGCGATCGTCTTTAGGTTTATGGGATGAAATATGCTTTGGTTGTTAAGAGCCTTCACTCACAGGGCGAAGCAAATTCTAAAGCAACTATTTTCCAAATGATTCACATGAAGCCAAATTTATTAAGTATGTTTGTCAGCAGTTACATTGAAGATGCCAAAAAGGGTTCTAAATTTGAATTGAAAAATTTTCCTACTACACAATACAGGGCCAGTTTCCGTCTGAAATCCTGATAGTACCGTTTCAATAAAGACCAACTGAAGCATTAGCAACATCGTTGACTCCTCTTTTTCATTTTTTCCCCAAAGAAAAAAGGATATCGGGTGAATTAAGAACAAAAATTCAACGATTGTAATCATAGCGTGAACACGTGATGAACAGTTCTGCTTATCCTTTCAATTGAATATACTTTTAAAAATCTTTCAACCCCAAATCCCATTACTAAAATGCGTATAATCAAACGGCTGCCGTGGTAAACTTGCGAGACAAAGAATGAAACGGCTTCCCTCCTTTATGCTGTATTGTAATGGTGAGATCATGCTGATTTGAATGGTGCTGCATGAGTATGGCAGGTTAAATAGATTTTGAACATCATCTGTTGCCGCCATCGTGGCAGGAGAGCAGCTTTTAGCAGTCTTCTATGATCTCAGTCTCTTATTGCACTGAAAATGAGCTTCCTCCTCTTTTCGTTTCATGTAGCCATCTGCAAAAAATAATAACAATAAAGCGGGTGTCACATGCCAAATTCCATCGAATTATTATTCAAGCAGCTTATACGATTTTCAGACTGAATGTTTGATTCAGTACTCTGAATGTTTTTTTTTTTGAATGCACTTTAAAACTTCCTAAGGTCCTTTTAGATCCAATTATTATATTGAATGAGCTGCTGAAGGAGAACTGGAGCAAACATGATGAGCAGACCTTTTATACTAATACATTTTAACCTAAACTGTTTATTTTTATTTTAAAAGATTATATCATAAATACGTGCAAATCTGAACTACAGCACTAATTAAACACTTCGCTATAGAAAAAAAAAGATTTTTGATACTAATAAATGAAAAATAGCTGTTTGGAAACTTTGATAATTGTGGATGTTAATGTTTCTATTTTGAAATCGAGAGACAAAAACACTTACTTGCCGTGGACGGAGCAGCTTGTTCTGACATATGTCTAGCAGATGATTTCTGCTGCCACTGGGGAATAAAATGTATGTATTAGGGTTGTTTTTTTTATAGTATAAATGTGAAACACAAATACATCAATACAACAGTGGTGTGGTGTTTTTCTAAACGATTTACTCTGCACTTACAATAAACTTCTGGACGCCGTTGAGCTTGTGGAACCTGAGGTAGGAGATGTCGTGTTTGACTTTGTTGCTGTCCAGGTCCGTGGTGTAGATCTGCTTTATTCCAGCGCAGCCGATCAGAGGGACACACTCGTCACACGGGCATTTGGTCACAAACATCATCGTGTTCTCCTCTTCCTTTATCTCTGCGCTCCTGCAGATGGATGGAAAACAAACGGAAGAGGCGGGAGTCAGAATGAATCTTCTTCACAAATACAGTCAATGCATTTGAAACAGCACATCTTCAGTGTGAGCGGATGAATAGTTGCTGTTGCCAACTGTTCTTCTGACAGCACTTCTCCTTCCCGTGAGCCTCACCTGAATGTGAGCGCGTTCTGCTCCGCGTGAAGGATGTATCTGTACTTCCTGTTCTGTCTCTCTTCCTGCTTGTGATCCATCTGCGGATATTCTGCGTACTGTGAGCCCACGGGATAGGCGTTGTACCCACAGCCCACAAGGTAAAGCCGACCTGTGCCATCACACTGTGACTAGTTTCAGAAGAATATAAGAGAGGTGTTGGAGGAGTTTAAAATACATTTGTAAACTCCAAGTTTGCTTTTGGCTCACCTGTTTTCCCTCAGCCCAAATAACTGCACCAACCCCCACTTTAGGATCCTCTACATAAAGAGAGGACACACACAAACACAAGACATTTGAACTGCATCTCAATGTAACTTCGCACCCTTACATCATCCTCCAGGAAATTATAGCGTTTTAGCAGAAAACCAACAGCTTTAGCAACGGACTAGTTGGGCTGTCTCACTTTATGACCTTTAATACTGTTGAAGCACCCCGAATGATGTTATTAGGGCTGCAAAATATGGGACAGTGCAAGCTTCGATCGACTCCATCTATGTTTAGATCTGATCTGAGCACTGAATCGGATTCAGATTAGTCTACAAAACCACCTTTTTCCAATTTTTGTTCAAAACGTTGTTATCAAATGTTAAGAAACAGGGGGAAAGCATTGGGTTTACAGGGGCCCTGAAAATGTTGTGAAAATGCTCAAAGATGGCAACCTATTCAGAAAAAAATAATACTGACCGTGAAAAACAAAACGGTAAGCTAAACATCAATTCCTCACTAAGCACTGAGAAATTTTGGCACTTTATTTTCAACCTGTGGGTAATTGTGATGCTATTTTGTAAATTCTAGTCACATTTAAATGGGTTTCGACATTTGCGCTTGCATCATTTAAAAATGGATTCAAGTTGGCATGAAATGAATATTCACATTTTCTGAATCTTTTTCTCAGTGATTTCATCCATGCATTCTTTCCCCATTTTATGAGCCCTTAGTGCCAACGTTGCTTTTTAATCCAAGTC
>JAUCMU010000001.1:20104632-20120865 GCA_032275025.1 Enteromius treurensis
GCAGCACAGAAAACAACCCAGCAGTTCTTTGGTGTTCAGTTTATAAAGATTTTTCAAATGTTATTTAATAAAAAATACTGTTTTAAAAATCTTTTTTTTCTCCCACCCCCCGACGAAAAAAAATCGTGATACGAACCGAATCGTGGGTTTGGTGTAGCGTTACAGCCCTAATTTAAATCAATAATTGAGTTGGTCCTTTAGCTTTATTGCAACTAATGAAAAGTTTTTGAGTAAACTATAACAACTGTTTTAGAAAAAAGATATTCCCAACCCTTACCTTTCTTTCTCAGTCATGACTTGTACAGGGCTGAGCTGGTTGCTCTTGTTGCCGGTGCCCAGCTGGCCGTAAGTGTTGGCCCCCCACGCATACAGTAGGCCCTCATCGGTCAGTGCTAGAGAGTGAGCGTAACCTGACGCAATCTGTGACACAGTGACATGTTTGACTTTTTTTTTACAATTTTATCCACACACTTAGTATAGTAACATGGGCTGTGTAGAAAAAAAACGAACTGCTCAAAGGTTTGGGGTCATCTTTCAAAAAAATCTTACTGACCTCAAACTTTTCAATAGCTTAATATTTCATGTACAGTTCACAATCTATCTGAGAACATGGCTTTTGCTTTGTACCTGCAGCACACACAGGCCTTGTAGTGCAATCAAACGACACGGTGTCAGCTGATTCCCATTGTTACCTAACCCTAGCTGGCCGTTACCGTTGTAACCCCAGCCATAAACCTGAAACACACACATTTCACCACTAATAAACATGCAACACAGCTATAGTGAGAAGCACAGCAAGACGTCTTGCATGCTAACCACTTAATATTCAACTCATAGCACGTTTTATATATATTCATTTTTATAACATTCCTTACCTCGCCATTATCCGCCACAGCCATGGATGACGTCTGTCCACAAGATATACTGACCATCGCTTTGTTCTGCAGACAGTTGGACACCTTGCGAGGAGTTGGCTGGTTGGCGGTGGACCCTGAACCCACCTGACCACAGTTGTTATAGCCCCATGCAAACACCTAGAGCGACATACAATCAGGATAAAAATAGTCATTCATAAAAACAAATGACTGGATGTCTACGAATGTTGACGTGTGAGGCTGTACGGATAGAAGATTTAATACTGTAAACATAGAGTGTTACACCCAAGCTGATCTTGGTAGTCACAGAGAGAACAAAAGCCCTTACAGCTTAGCAAAAAAGGTCACATGCTCCTTATTACAGCGAGCACGATGAGGCTAAGCGGCTAACTATACTTACTAAACAGACGAGGATGAAGAGGGTTTTGTCAAAGCAAAATCCACCTAATACCCTTTAAAATGTAACCTACATATTTAACCTACCTACCAGAGTGTTTCTAAAGAGACTGATAAAAGAGAAATTGTTCTATGCACATGAAACAAGAAAGATTTTGCTTGGGTTATGGGATTAGCATGCGACACGGAGCAATGCTAACATGGAAATTATATCCTAAAATATACGTTTTGATTAGTCCATACCATCAGATTCGCAGTATCTCAATATTTTGACCCTAATTAACGGACATATCTGTGTATCAATATTGATCTGGGTATCTTAAACAACAGGCATTGTTTTTAACAAACCAGAATGAAAGAGAAACACAGTTCAATCAGTCTGTGGTCCATTAAAGCCTATCTCTCATACCCCCAAATAAAAGAAGACATCTCTGAGAAATACTTCTTTAAAAGAGAGATCACAGGATGTTTAATAGGGTTTCTATGCTGTCCCTTTTTGTATGTCGTATCGTAAAGCAAATTCACCAACAATGGCATTGCTAGTCTAGCAGCTGAAGATCTGGATAATTCGCCCTACTCGTGGCCTAAAAGTCAAAAACAACACACCACAGCCAAGCACATCCATATGCATGAAAATGGTGCTGCTTTAAATACAAGATTTTTTTTTTTTTGATTGAATACCAAAAACTTTCACAACCCTTGAGTTTTGTTTAGTACTATTACCTCAATCAGACTAATACTGCATGCACTAAAGAAAATGTTCTTTTTAAGATTATATTAGATCATATTAAATCACATATGGCTGTGATCTTTCAGCACCCTTTTCTGCAATATTTAATCAATTTGAACCTGTTTATATGCCTTTTTGGTCTGAAACTGCAGGACAGATTATTCCTAAATGTATTAATAAAATGTGACATTATAATGCAATGCAATCTGCGATTTTTCCAATCTTAGCGCTGAGAGAAAACAAATCGATAATAAGTTAAATGTGCAATCTCTTATGTATGGAAACCCATTTCCATCACATATGAACAAATTGTCACCATTTGCCAAAGCATGATTTGGCATATGAAGTCATGTTTATAAGATAACAGGTCAAATTAAAGGGATGAAACATCTAAATTATGTGATGGTCTGACAAATAATGGCACAAAAAAGCATTTACTAAAGTTTGTGGTGAAAACGGGCTCCGCACTCATGCAATGCATCAATTAAGTGTGATGAAAAACAGTTCCCAAGCCTCACCTCACCCTCATGGGTTAGAGCCAAAGAGTGGTGAGAACCACAGGCCACCTCGGTCACCTTCTTGCTGTGCAGATTAGTAGTCACCAAAATAGGAGACACACCTTGATTTGTCGTCCCATTGCCCAGCTGGCTGTATCCATTATGCCCCCATGCATACAACTCCCCCTCTAGAAGTAGAAAAATTAACAGTAGTGTATAAATACAATGCATTTACACAGAACTATGTATCCACACATGCAAATCATTTCACATCATGCCTCTTCTTAAACTAGAGTTTATTATTATATTTTCAATTTACAAAGAATATAGATTTGAGCTTGTGCTTACCCTCTGTAGCCAGCAGAACGTGAGGGCCACTGCCATAGCTAAAACTGACCAGCTTCTTTCCAGTCAGACTGTCCAGCTTTTTAGGAACGATTGTGCTCTGGCTGTCTCCAGTGCCCAGACAATTGCTGCAGTTCAAACCCAACACGTACACCTGTAACAGGACATCCAGATTCATTTTCATATGAAGGTACAGAGCGCTAGATTCAAACTACTAAAACGGTTCACGTAAGCTTACACCGCCAAGACCCACACGGACAAAGCAGATACTATCAGTTTCTTGATCAGCTTACTTCGTCATCATGGGTGATGTAGACGGTCTCGTTCGCAGATGCTCCAAAAATGCATGCCTGTCGTATGGAGGCGAGCTCCTGCGCGCTCAAGAGGGTGAAGAGAGGCCACTTACTCACATCCACCATGGCAACACTCCTTTTTTAAGTGCAGGGGATGGGGTTTGGAGACTAGAAGATACCTGCCTTTAAAACAGAGCACAAAAGAAAACAGTTGGGAATAATTAAAAGATGTCTCTCATACAGAATGCATTAAAAGCAGTTATATTCTAAAATAAGGTTACACTTTATTTCGATAGTCCACTAACTAACTATAAGTAACTTTGCAACTACATATCGACTAACTCTCAGAGAAGACTGTTTGGTAAGGTTTAGGGTTAGTAAAATATGTTGACATAAACTTGCATAGTCAGTATGTTGTGGACCCATCAAAACAAAGTAATACATGTCTAAAAGTAGACTATAAACATAAAACAATAACCTAAAATAATATTTAAAAAAAAAAAAGAGAGAACAATTTAAATATAATGCACTCCTGTGATGACAAAGCTGAATCTCCAGCATCATTACTCCTGTCTTCAGTGTCACATGATTATTCAAAAATAATTCGGTTAAGCTGATATGTTTCCAGCTAAATTATTATTATTATTTCAGTATTAAACTGAGGTTAATTGCCTTAACAAGGATAACAGATGACCACTGCACTTGGTTTAAAATTATACCCTATAATACCACAGCTCGCAATAATTTACATAACACACTTGCATAATATAGCAAAAAAAGGCTTTTAGGTGTGGAACAGCACCGAACTGATGGATTTTAAAGCCTGCTGTTTTGTCAGCATCTCGGGCAAATTCTTAATAAAGGAACAACTCCTAAAACTCAGCTTTTATTACATCTGTGTCACGTTTGCAGCTGATATGGGACCAGTGACATGTAGCAAAATCCAAAGTAAAACCAAAAAGGTTCACGGAAGACTGCACTGTCTGCTAGTGAGTAATGTACCCGCGAAAGAAATCGCTAAATCAGCAGAGATGGTTTAAACATATTTTCTTGCAGGCTCGCGTTACTGTGTTTACGAGCTGAGCTCAGTTAGCCTGACAGCTACTGCATCGCTGCATCAGGACATGGGATAGTCTCAGACTACAGAAACAACGGCTTTCATCAAGACAACTCTAAAAAAAAACCTACCTAGTGACTACAGGAGTTTGAGACCATGCAGTTAACGAGTTACCCGTCCCTTGGCAAGCCTTGTAGCTCCAGCTGTATGACCACGGAAGCGCGTTCACTTGTTTCCTTATCACTGTTGCCACGGCTCCATGAATGTCCGCTTAACTGTCCAATCACAGGCTGCTTGTTCGTCGCTCCTACTTCATGGATTGGTCGTCGCAGAAGGCTGGATATAAAAGAGGCGGGACTTAAGAATAAGGGCAACAAAATAAACGCAAAAATAAGCCACATACATGTTGTTGATAATAATAATAATTATAATAATAACAAGAATAATAAAATAGTAATAATAAGAGCAATAAACCGTAACGTAAAAATGTCCAAATCATATTAGTTGAGTTAGTTGAACTACTATACGTATGCAAATAATGGTAAGTCATAATATGTATAATAAGTATAAGAATACATTACATACATTTTAAAAATGGCAGGTAAATTGCCGGCCTACTTTTTGCGTCCATGTTGATTTTTGTTGCTACTAAAGTGGGGTTTGGTTATGGATTTCTTAAAATTACCTTTCATGTCGTTTTAAAAACAAGTCCCTTAAGGCGTTTCATGTTGATGTCAAAATTAAATTTTAGCAAAAAGATGCTTAATATTTTTTTTTTATTACAATACATGCACATATTATGTATTAAAATATATATATACATATATCTTAATATAATATATTCAAAATATAATTTTTCATATATTATGCACATTAGGTGCTGTCAAGCCATAGCGTCAGTGCCGTTTGCATAATTCACCGCTCAGTTCAGTTTTTGAAATCCCGGGGCAGGTTGGCCCGAGTGCAAAGTTGACAAACCTGTTTAAAAATGTGGATCAACTAGTCGAGCTGAATCACACGGTCATACCCGAGCTAAATTTCGCTTCTGCTTTGCATACGATTTCCCTCGAAAAAGAAACAGAGGTCGGAGAGTGAAATCAAGGATTCAGCCAGAGGACAGTCCAAACTTGATGAGATACAATCAACAAGAACCCGTAAGACGTTGAATCAGAAAGGCGTCTCTCGCATCAAGATGGGCGCCCTCAAGTCTAAACAGTTTAAAAAGACTCCTCAGGTTCTCCTCATGGGCTTGGACTCAGCTGGGAAATCTACTTTGCTGTACAGACAGCAGCGTGGTGTGGTGATGGAGACCTCACCTACTGTGGGCTTCAATGTTGCCACTGTAGAGCTGGACAAGAAGACCTCACTGTCCGTGTGGGATGTTGGGGGACAAGGAACCATGAGGCCCAATTGGAAATACTACCTCGAGGGATGTAAGGTCCTTGTCTTCGTGGTGGACAGCAGTGATCGTGCTAGGATGGGAGAAGCTCAGAAAGCCCTGAAGAAGATTCTGAGTTATGAGCAGTTGAAAGGAGTTCCCCTGATGGTGCTGGCTAACAAAAAAGACCTGCCAAACTCTATGACTATTAGAGAGGTATCTACATCGCTGGAGCTGGATAGCTGCACAGATCGGGTGTGGGAGATCCAAGCCTGCAGCGCCCTGAAGGGACTGGGTCTCCAACAAGCCTTTCTCTCTATAGCTAAACTAATGCATAAAGCATAAGCAAGATACTATCTATGTAACCATGCAATATAAAGAACGCACTCGACAGTCTCCTTTTAGTGAAGCGTGAACGTAATAACAAGCAAAATGAAGTATCATGGTATGACCAAGAGTGCTGGGAAATAATTAACTGATTGAATAACTGAACTTGTTCCTTGTTATATGTGCTGTAAATATTATGTGTAACTTGTCTTCATGTGCTGTACTTAGCATGTGCACTGTAATTACTGCACACATCTTTTCTTTTGTAAATGAATGATTATTTTGGCAACCAAAGTGATTTTGATTTTGAAAACCGAATAGAAAACTGAATAGAAATCGGGTGCTTTTAAATGCAACATTAACATGAACTAATCTTTAAAAACATTTACATCATTAATGCCACTTTGACAACTTCATGAGTTAAAGTAGGTTATAAATATAAAGGAAAGTATATATTAATACATTTTTATTTTATAGGGAACACTTTTCACCGGTTTCATTTGTTAACAATAGCTAAAACGAATATTTACAAACATAAATTAATTAATACAATAACAAATCTTGCTTACTGTTAGATGACGCTATATGCATTGACTACCATTAAATAATGTGCCCTTATTGTAAACGGTTACCCTTTTATATTATTTACACATGAAGCTGTAGTGAAATTACCAATCCTAAATTGTGCAATAAATTAATCTGTGAAATTGCGATGATGAAGATGAAGTAATACCTTAAATCCCTTGATCAGACCTGCATATAGAAGTAACTACGACCAAAATATATCGGGGTGGCCTGTTATGCTGTCGTAACTTGAAAATAGCCAACTCAATAGCACAGTCTGCATAAAAAGATGCATAATTCATCATTATTTTAAGGATAAGCAGGTGTGATGAAACATGAATTTTGAACCAATTTGTTACTTCTGTCTTACTGGAAGAGGAAGTTTGGTAAGGGCGATTAGTGGGAAACTATTCCTCGATCAGTGTAAAAAATAAAAAAAAAAGCTTAATAAAGGATTCAGTGTTTAAGACTCATGGGGCAAGAATGCAGATAGTTCAAGGATGTTTCTATGAGTCAGTATTTGGCGTGAGCTTCCTTTGTGTCTTTACCTCTGCAATTATGCAAAGATACGCCTTAACAACTGTTCCTCTAATATTCTGTGTATGCTATAAATGTGTATAATACTTCAACTGGAGTACATCCTCTCCACGTCTCGGTCTGTTCACTTTGAAAGGCTAATTATCACACTGATAATTATATGGCTGATTACTAACTACCAGACTTATTCTGATTTCATCTGTCCTCTTCCACATAGTGCGATCTGAATGAAATGCCTGATACAGTGTTTAATAAATCATTCTGTGTGTAGATTGTAGGAAGGAGATTCAATCGGAAATGAAAGCTGGAGTATCAAGGCAAATGGAAAGAATCTAAAATGGATTGTAGTTTTGTTTGGACAGATCTTTCTTCTATTATTTTAAGCACGGCAAAAAAGCCATCTAAAACCACTGTGAGAAGCTCCAGAGACGCTATTGTTGGGTCTGAGTACAACCAGTGCTCATCTGCCTTTCCATATTCTTTCCCTGTTGAGTATTTTAATATTAATTTAATATTAATTTATTGCAAGACACACATACATTGCGTTAGAAGAAAAAAAAAACCCTGATGGTTCTAGAAAAATGAGATTGAGTCATTTTACTCTTATGATACAATTACTTACAGTGGTTCTAAACCTTTTGGCCCCCTCATGGTCCACAACAATATTTAAAAGCCCTCCAATTACGTCCAGAGGTTTGAAGAGCTGAATGTTCTTCAAGGATCTTCTTTGGTGAATAAGCATGAATTTTCCAGCCGTTTTGATTTTACTGGACAAGTGTTAAGTGCATTTGTAACCCATTTACCCAATTAATATACTGTATGTGCTATTGGCATAACAAGAAAAATAAGCATTTTAAAACTGCCTATGGTGTTTGTAGAGTCTTATCTAGGTCTAAAAAGCACTTTTTCTATTTCTTCCTATTTCCAGGACTGTGTAAACCATGCTTGTTCAAAGGAAAACATGACTGAAATTTTTAAATCACGCCTTTGTAGATTATTTTGAATACCGTTTTGTTTTAATTTAAACCATTACATCCTCTTGAAGTCATCTAGCGACCCACCTGGTTGAGAACTACCAATTTAAAAGAAAGGAAAAATGAAAAAGTCATTTACTTTAATATTTTACAAGACTGCCAAGAACTATTGCCTAGCCTTGTATTAATTGGCAAGCAAGTCATATAGACTATGGTGATTTTATTTTGTTCTTTAAAAACATTAAAGCTAACGCAGACTGTGTGTAACACAGAAGTGACACAGGGTCAACTTGTATTTTGATTTTATAGAAGACTCGTTCAGTGATTGGCCTTTGAACTTTGTACGTCATACCAACAAACACCACTAGATGTCATCCTACTCTATCAGTCTTGTTTCTTTAACCAAATCATATCAATTTTATTTTATATGTACTTTTCATTTAACTGTGTGTGTGTGTTGTAACACAATATACTCACATAGCTCTGCCAATAGACAGTCAGAAGTAGCCACATTTCCAACAAGTGACATGTAGATGAAGGATACCTCCTGCAGGTCGAGGAGCCACGGGTGAGCGGTGGGCTTCAAACAGGTAAAACGTGAACGTTCCTGCATGCACCTTTATACTTACCAGAGTAAAAGGAACAATTGCGTCGTTAAAACCACCACATGACGACCCACCGATACACAGCTGAACATTTATTACCCCATTTTTACCCAAAACCAACTCTACAGCAAACTGTCAAACTAAAATTTGTTTTAAAAAGTTAAGCGTTACTTCACCCAAAATGAATATTCTGTCAACATTAATTACTCACGCTCATGTCGCTCCAAACCCTGAAGGCCTTTGTTTTCAGAACACGAAGATATTTTTGACAAATTTAAATCCGATACCTCTCTGACCCTCCCATAGAAAGCAACGCAACTGAAATATTCCTAGGCCCAGAAACGTAGTAACAGCCCACGTGACTTCAGTTTTGCAAAGCTATGAGAATACTTTTTGTACGTAAGAAAACAAAAACCATTTATTCAACCATAAGTTTCCCTAAGTTACCGTCTTCTGCCATTTTGGGTTACTTTCTGGGTAAAGTGTGTGCATGTGATACTCAAGCTCTCAAAAAAGATCTTTTTAATAATTATTCTATGCCATAATATATGAAGGCATCGCAGAACCGTGAAACTTAGGCACAGCATGAAAATATGTTATATCAACAAAAACATTTGCAATTGAACTTTTCAGTCATGATGTCGAATTGTAGGCCAACGCAAAATTCTAAATTCCAGACATGGAATGCTAAAACGTACAATTTGAACATTTTTCAATCTTTCTAAATAGTTTGGTGAAAGTTAATCCCTTGTGCATGGAAACTCTCGTCTTTGTGGTAATTGCAGTCTTTATGTAGCATGTTGGGTGATTGGTTCCGATTTGACGCCAATCTCTCTCTGCAAGCTCACTTGAGAATCAACATTGAGCACTGCACTTATTAGAAAGAGCAAGAAGAGAGACAACTGAATAGAAAAAGGTAAATTAAGTGCCAAAAAAGGAAGGAAAGGGACACCAAAGCACCAGAAGGTCAATCATAAAAGAGCAATAAAAAGGATGGCTAACAGCAAGTTTATTTTGGTTAGGTTCATTGATACATAAAGCACGTCCTGAGGGAGTGATGAGCGAAAGATGTGTTGCCATAGAAAGGTAGTGGTGGGGAGGGGAAGTGGATAGGCTGAGAAATGTGGGTAGCTTAGATCCATATGAAAAGAATGAGAAGGGAGCAAAATGGAAGTTAAGGGGATCAATTACAAGTCAGCCAGCAGACTAGAGGTGAATTGAATAAGAATTATACTCTACTCCAGAAATCGTCTCATTGTAAAGTCCAGAGATAGGCAGACATAACACCCAAAATACCCCCATAGTATAAGCAGCTCCAATGCAACGCGGTAGGCATAATGAACCTCTTTTTTAGTAGCTTCGAAATGAAAAACAAAAGGCACAATGAATTTCAACTCATTCTTTATCTTTAATATGCACAAGAGTTGAAAAAAAAAAATACTGATGAGCCACCTTAAAGAGAAATTCAGTTCTAAAATTTATAAAAACATACAAACAATCAGAGGCCAAAATGCGATCTGTCGCTTTTTAGATTACGTTTTTTCTTTAGCAAGTAAAAATCTTGCAACAAGCAATAAGCTTGTATCCATTTCTGATACAAGACGAAACTTCTTTAAAGTGGCTCGATTTCTAGTTGTCTAGATAAGCTCATGAATTTCAAACCTGTGTTTTCTTTTTGTTCAACAACGATGGCTAATTCAAAAATGATCAGGGTGCCTTCAGCTTCCTTACTGTCTTTTTCAGCAGTATGCGGCCTAAACATAACTACTTTAGTTCAAATGCATTTTTTTCCCCATACATCCCTTTACAAGTTAATGCACAGGAAACAAACAAAAAAAAACCATCCAATCACAACAGTAAGAAAGCCCATCTTCCAAATAATGGCAGTCATATGCCATTACAAAATCAAAGTTGAACCAAAAACGCAAAAAAAAAAAATTATAATAATTACCCCTATTGGCTGTAAATCAATAATCACAATGTTATTATTGTTCTGTAGCGTCCCAACAATGTCTAGTGGACCTAAGTGTGGTAGCTTCGCATTATATACTAAACATGAAATATACTTTTATTTTAGTTGGTAAAATTAGGTTTTGTAGCAAGTGAAATAAGATTAAAAAAAAAAAAAAAAAAAAAGAACCACAATGTCATGGATCTCCTTTCCCCATTGCTTGTATAGTCAAAATTAAAGCGAACATCGCTCTCCACTTACATTAAGCAATAAAACGGGAAAAACCAAAAGTGTGCGCGTAAGACTGGAAAAACTGCGAAAGCGGAAGCTCCACTGATCAAAACAAAAAAAGAATTCACAATCCAATCACTGTTGCAAAGTTTCTTGTGGTTTTGACTACCAAGTGACGAAATGCACCGATTTAGTGAAAATATCGGTAACAACTGGGCTTATCCCGATGAACTTATTACTATGCTTACAGACAGGAAGTAGAGACGATGAATCCAGAGAATAAAAAGCGCTGCCAGAGCACCCTTGTTAAGCAGAAAGACCTGTTAAGGTGATCTCAAAGAACTTCCAAAGGCTGGGGGGCGGCCCTTTCAAAGTCCCAGCCAAATTGACAAATCACAGAGGTTCCTCCTTTGACGTTTCCGACAGTCCCACTGCAAACCAAATAAAGATCGGCGCAATGAATGTCCACTACACTACCGCTGCAGAACTTCGAAAATGAGGCCTTAAATGAAATGTTCTCCATTCGGGTTTGTGTGATCTTCTGACGTGATTTCTTTTTCATCTTCATTAGATTCAGTGTTTTGTAAAGATCCGTAATTTCAGGATGAAGAAAAAGCAAACACTGGTGGCGATAATTTAAGTTCTGTTTGCACACCACATATGTAGAGACAGTCCCTTCCCACATTTGAATAATATTCCATGGAATAACCCGTTAGAGGCTAGTTCACAGATGTCGGATGAACGAGGGAGACGGGGTCCAAATGGCTTAACACAGTTGAGGCTGGACGTATCGAGTTGGGGTGTCTGAAATCATTCCCAGAAATGCAACATTTCGAGGGAAGGAAATTCTCGGAAACAAAAGAAAATCCCTGCCTTTGTATATTTCAGGAATAACTCTCTCTTTCATCTTCCTTGGCTGATATGATGGCTGGTACAACAACAGAAGTTCCTATTATTGTTCATGCTCACCTATGTGTGTGAGTGAGTGAAAGAAAGAGCAAAATATAGATCCTTTTTTTGTCGTTTTTTGGCAACTGCAGTATAATGAGTCTTGTTCTTTTTTTTTTTTTACTTCCATGTCTTGAGGGTTGTTGAGATCCATCCGTATTTTTTGAGCGGCGTTGAGACTCAGATCCTTCAGTGCTAGTTTTTTTCTGTGTGCGTGAGTGTCGTTTCTGAGCATGGTGATTGGTTGGTTGGTTTTTCTGGTTAGTGAGTGGTTGGTAGATGATGGGTCAGTAGGTGGCAGGGGTTGAGGAGCAGCTGGGAAACCCACCATTTCTCAGTTCGAAGCTCCGGGTGTCTAGAACTTGAACTCCTTGGTTTGTAGGTTGGAGGATGAATCAAAGTTAAATGTGCCTCCCTGGGTGGCCTCAGGAATCAGGCTAGGGTCCTCATCAATCTAGAAACATAACCAGACATTACTAACCACATATGTACAGAACTCAAACCTGGACAGAACCACCAACAGATGTTCCTAGAACTAAAACGGATTCCTTCCAGTAGTACTACAAGGAACTGTAAAAAGGTCCCTTAGGGTGTGAAAGTCCCTATAATGCAAACACATGCATCAAGCCCTAAACAGAGAAACATGCCAACAACCAAGAGATCGTGACTCACATCGTCTCCTGAAAAGTACTGATCGATGATTTCAAATGCAAGTTTATAGATGTCCTCGTTTTCATGCTGCTGTAGGTTCTCGATTTTTTCCAACCCTGAAATACAGAAGCAAGATTATTACTGCTAATCTTTTTTTTTTACTCTAAAAAAATAATGTGCATAGTAATCAGCTAGAGAGCATATTGTGCAATTCAACCCAAAGACATGATGAAAAGATGATATGAAGGACTACCTATTTCTGTACTAATGCTTTACCTCCACACTCTTCAATGATCTCAGCAATTGTGCTGGCTTCCTCCCCAGCCATAATGAGGATGTTTTTCAGCCCATCGAGAACCACCTGGACCACCTGAGAGTCTTTCACTGACAGCAGGTTGCAGAAGGGCGGGATCACGTTTTGCTGCACTAAGTACTCCACCTGCCAATTATATCAAGGTAACCAATGAACAAGCTGGAAGAGGAAAAGTGGTTCGGAAACAGAAATTCATCTGGAATGGTTCATACCTGATCCTTTCTTCCACTTATTGTCAAGTTGCTAATAGCCCATGCAGCCTCCTTTTGTGTTCCAAAATCACCCTGTTTAGAAACACATTAAAGATCAAGCACTGTTTACTGGACTCTTCAAAGAGTCTAGATTCAAGATCCAGATTATCTTCTGATGCCATACTACTGATTATTAACAGTGAAACGGTCAAAATATTACAATATTGCTTTTTTTTTCTTCTCTCGTTTTATTCGAGGGTGTTGTGTTGTATAATATAATATAATATACAGTGAGGTCAAAAGGTATTTGATAAATTATTTATTTATTTCCAAATTTTTCTGTTTAGATTCTGTCTCTCACAGTGGAAATGCACCTATGCTGAAAATTGTAGACCCCTCCATGATTTCTAAGTAAGAGAACTTGCAAAATCACAGGGTGATCAAATACTTATTGACCTCACTGTGTGTATATATATATATATATATATATGCAACATAGGAGCATGTAAACTATTTGTATCAAGACATTTGGACCACACATGTGACCTTGGCCTTGTTCACTAAACCAGTTATAAGAGTCGATTTCTCGAAAATAAGATTTGCACACATCTGAAAGCTGAATAAATAAGCTTTCAATTGGTTTGTGTTAGGACAGGACAATATTTGGCTGAGACATAACTATTTGAACTATCTGGAATCTAAAAATAAATAAAATCTCAAAATAGTCAATAGATCACTTTCAAAATTGAAGATTTGATATTTACAGTACAGTACATTTATGAAAAAAATCTTCATGGAAGAAAAATGTGTTATTTTGACCAATACAATGTATTATTTTTGGCTACGGCTACAAATATATCCATGTTACTTATGACTGGTCTTGTTGTCCTAGGTATTATGTATGCTGTGGCAAGTGCTGCAAATCTGTAATCAAACGCTATAATGAATTCTAAAATTAAAAAGTGTAAAAAGGGAAGTACAGAGATAACATCTTACCTTGGCAAGCTGGTGAATGATCATGGGTATGAGACCAGCATCTATAACAGCCTGCACCTGCTGCTGGTTACCTGCTGTTATATTGGACAGGAACCACACTGCCTCCTGCAGGGAAGAACAGACACATCACAGATGTACTCTAAACACGAGCCGCGGTGCTTACACTGCGAATGGGGAGATTTCTAGAGTCATTTATGCAATAAGACAAGTAAATGTTTTGGTTTCATCATCTTGATTACATTCCACACAAATGCATCAGATGGGGTGTGTTCGTGTCTCACCTTGTTGATCTTCTCTTTCGGGTGTGTGAGCAGGTTGGGAAAGTGAGAGAGGACATCACAGTTGAGCACCACCTGAGTCTGCTCATCCGTCCCTGTTACAATGTTCCCCACCGCTCTCAGCGCCGCAGTCTGAACAGAGGATACACGAATGCTTTTACAAAAAGCCTTTGTGTTGTTTTTAATATATATAGAAACTGTATTATTTTTTTTACCTGAACTTTGACCTCTTGGTGGCTCAGCAGTGGAACAAGGAACGGGACGACACCTGAGTCTATTACCATCTGAATCTGTTCGTTTCCTCCATCTGTCAGATACGACAGAGCCCACACCGTGTCTACCAGAATCTATAGGAACGAGGATTTTTTTCTTTAGTGTTTACAATGCAAACAAAGACTCAGTTTCTACCGTTCATTACACAGCTCTCTGACTATGTGGTAACACTGAAGGGGTTCAATTGACAAATTTAATCAAATTGAAGAAAAAGAAAAAAAAACTAAGATTTTATGTTATTGTATTTAATTTATAACTAAATGTATAATAACTGAGAAAAATGTCAGCAGACCATTATTGCAAAATAAATTCCCTTCTTTTGTGAAATAATAACTAAAAATAATGTGCATAAGCCTATACTAAACCCAAATTTACACTTATATATACATAAAAAGGTTTTGTATCTTGTACTTACATTTATATCTGTATGATATATGAGTACACAAAGGGCAGGAAGAATCTGTAAGCACAAAAAAAAAAAAAAAAAAAAAATTAATATTCTAGTTCAAACCCCCAGACTGGGATAATAAGCAAAAGCATGTAAACATGAAATCAGCTGTAGGACATCAAAATATTTATTAGGCCTGGCATCTAAGAAACAGTTGTTATACACACACACACACACAGAGTGAGAACACAGTCTAATGATTTCTTAGCAGCAGGAGGTACAATATGTTCCTTTCAGCTCAAAGCTACACCTCCACATTACAGACGAGGAGAAAAGAAAAATGAGCTCAGATATTGGCAGGCCGATTACACAGCATAATATCTGCACAGACTGAACAGATACTAAGTTGAAAGGGTAGACACTTTAGTTATTGAGCGAAGGCGAGTCTGAAGAAGAAAAATGTTTGTGACGCATAACATCTTGCACACTCTTTAAGATACTGTGACAATAATACTTGGATTAAATGTAAGTATATAAAATCCTTCATACACACACACACACACACTCCTTACCTCTTGTACTGTTTCCATAGGTGGGGGTGGGTCTTTGTTTCGGCACAGGTTGACAATGACCCAGGTAACGTTTCTCAAGAAGGTTATGGGGATGGAAGGATTAATAAACGACAAGAGAGGTTTGACCACACCGAGCGAGATAACGTAATCTCGACACTGAGGCCCATCACCTGCACAGCGCCCATAAAAACAAACACATGGTTAAACTCTGATGATCATCCCAGCTCTCAAAATATGGAACAGCATTTTGGGGAGGAATTTAAAGTGTAACTTTTAAAGGCAAACAGATCAAGGCAAAAACATGTTTGTTGGATTAAACAAAAAACTAATATACTCCAGTACTATAGGCGGTGCAATGCAAGAACATCTCGCAAAATTAAAGAGTCTCTCCACCCTAAGATGAAAATTTTGATTTAATCAAAATATTAATCATTGTCATTTTGCCATCATCAGAATACTCCATCTGCCATCGCTGGTTCAACTGTAACATTATGAAGCAACAAAAATACTTTTTGTACAGAAAGAAAACAAAAATAACTTTATTCAACGATTCGGCACCATAACGTCACTGTAGCTGGACGCACAGTGCAAGGATTTTTGTACAAATCAAAGCGTAAATGCCGGGACTTTACCGCGTTAATTTAGATTAATTTATTACACAAAAAATAACGCGTTGAGATTTTTAACACATTTAAATCGCACTTATTTTTGCACCGCGGAGCGTTTCTCACTGGATGAGTTTCGGCGGACCGATTATACCGGAGCACCGACTAGCGTTTTAACTAGCGCATTCACCGTGAGACACACGCATTTCAGCCAGTTCACACGCTCTCACGCCACACCTTGTATTTCTCACGCTGAAA
>JAUCMU010000001.1:20125410-20163470 GCA_032275025.1 Enteromius treurensis
AAGTGTGTGTGTGTGTGAGTGTATTGTAGTGTTTTGCACTACTGATGTTTTAGAGAGTCACCCCTTCACTGCTGTGTGCTTTTTTTCTGGATTGTGGCTGATTTGTAGATTGTATGCACAAAAAAACTCTGTATTTTCATATTTTTGCAAATTTCCCATTCATTTCCTATGGCCGGTCATTTCTGACCGAAGGCCCCGAGTGTGACTATTTTTTTTACGACCACTTAGACTTTTCGAATCCTGTCCCCATTTTTTTTGTGTGTGCATATACCAAGTACGATAAAAGTCACGAAGTTTTGTACCATTCCGATGAAGCTACGATTTTTAATAATTTTTATAAAAAAAAATTCCGGTCAGTACTGACCGAAGATCCCCAGAGGGATTAGTTGATCCACTCAAAAAATAAATGCAACTATCTCAAAATTCAGAATTTTCTTCAGTTACTTTGTGTTACGTTCAAATGTTTTGCAATTGTAACTTTTTTTTTTTTTACTTTGCCATTCAGATTTGCGATATATAAATTCAGAATAACAAGGAAAAAGTATGAGGATAAAAGTCATAATTACATAATTGTTTTATCTTGTGGCGGAAACAAGCTTCCATAGTAATGTACGAGTAACAATGGTCAAATATGCCTGTTTTGCGTATGTTTACTTTCTGTACAAACACGTTCTATAAGTAGCACAGGGGAATGCAAAAACATGCTAAATTATTAGCCTTTTTATATACCACCTAACCTTACCATACCATCTAAAACCCTTGGTATTAGCATGATACTAGCATAGTATTGTAACCCAGAAACACGCAATGGTTCTGAATAACATGAATAAATGAAATACCCATAAACTGAATCTAATGTTCAGCCTGAAAATAAAGCGCATGAGACATTAGACTTATTAGCGTCATTTTATATAGTATAGCCTTTGTGTGGCGACTGTGTTTGTGTTGACAGTCTCGCAGTGAGTATGCATTCGTTAGCGGCTCATTCATATGCGGGGCTTGATGAAGCGGGGCCAAAACTGTGTCATTTTGCCACTTTTTAATTAGCCCATTCCTCCTTTAGCCCACTGACAAAAGCTAAGAGAGGACAAAGCAAAGCTGCATTACCGCTGGCGTCACCCTCCATTAACTGAAGTGTCAGACGTGTTCTTCTCTGCAGCTGGCGCTACAGGAGAAACAAAGCCAAAAAGGATTTCCTTAGACGACGCTTGTGGTTGAGTTAGTTACTTAGGATAATTGTTATTTGAGACGATAATGAACCAAATGGCTATATCGATTTTTGTTTAACAAAGTTTGATAGACTGTACAGAATGTGATTGTACTGTATGTCCAGATTAGTGATGCAATGAAACTTCGGCAAATTAAAAAGTTGTCTGAAAATTTCCGTTTAACACATTTTGATAGACTTGCATTAAATAAATATGTGTAAAAAATCCAAAAACTATTGTAACTAGTGTTTTTAAGTGGTTAATTGCGATTAATTGCATCCAAAAAAAAAATGTTTTGGTTTACATAATATATGTGCATGTACTGTGCATATTTATAATGTAAGGGGTAAGGTAGATTCAGCAGGTTGTTATCGCAGAAAAAAGCCCGACAGATTTAATGGCAGCCTGATGCAAAGCGGAAGTAACATGAAGATAACAACCTGCTGGATGTACATGATCCCCGTGTATTACACGGCTTCTTGCCACAGAAGTAGAAACATCAATCTGAGTTTAAATATTTTACTAACCTTGTTGGATCCTCTGTGTCATATGTGACCCTGGACAACAAAACCAGTCGTAAGTGTTAATTTTCCGAAATTGAGATGTAAACATGATCTGAAAGTTGAATAAATAAGCTTCCCATTGATGTATGATTTGAATGGATGGGGCAATATTTGACCGAGATACAACTATATGAAAATCTGGAATCTGAGGGTACAGAAAAATCTAAATGCTGAGAAAATCACCTTTAAAGTTGTTCAAATGAAGATCTTATCAATGCATATTACTAATCAAAAATTAAGTTTTAATATGTTAACAGTAAGAAATAAATACTTTCATGGAACATGATCTTTACTTACTATTCTAAGGATTTTTGTGAAAAAAGAAAACTCGATAATTTTGACCCATACTACGTATTTTTTGGCTATTGCTACAAATATACCCCAGCGACTTAAGACTGGTTTTGTGGTCCAGGGTCACATATTAGAAAAGGCAATAGTACAAGATTTATGTGATATACACCATCAAGAAGTTGAGATTTACTATATATTGTTTTACGTAAATACGTATGCATTTAATCAGATGTTCAAGCTTACATATCCAACTTTAGACATAGATATATTTATATACTGGGTGATAATATAGTTAAACAATCTAAGATATAAAAAATCAAGCAGTTGTTATTTGCTATACATTTTATTTTACGAGTACTTCATGTTTCCACATAAAACTGGATATACTTATATAACCAACTATACTTATATAGTTTTTATATTTTGCCAACCAAGCAGTTGACATTCGCTATATAGTACTTTACATGACTGTACTTTATGTAAAGAAAAAGTTGGATGTATTATATATACATAAATATATATATATAGATATAAATAATACATGTGTGTGTGTGTAAATACAATACTGGCTGATAATATAAAATATAATGTTCATCCAACTTTTTTTTTATTGTGGGAGGATAGAGACTTGCTATATAGCAGGGGTGCCCAACCCTGCTCCTGGTGATCGACTGTCCTGCAAAGTTCAGCACCAACTCTAATCAAACACACCTGGCTTTAATTTTCACGCGATCCTAAAAAGCGTAATTAGTTTCTTCAGGTGTGTTTGATTAGAGTTGGAGCTGAACTTTGCAGGACAGCCGATCTCGAGGAGCAGGCATGGGCACCCCTGCTATATAGTATATATTGTTTACTTGAGTTGACTGTATGTAAATAAAGTTGACAAACGTATACTAGTTGCAGGCCTTTGATTTTCTAGAATTATGAAACAGAACTATAAATTTGATATTCACGAGCCTGTTTTGTGATTTCTATCACTGCCATGGTAAGTGATTAATATAAGTGACCTGGTTTAAAATTTCAATATCACATCATGAGGAGTTAACGGAAAGGCCTGTCATAAAACTTAAACAGGATAAAAATTGCATGACATCTTTAGAAGCCTAGTGTTCAACCCAACAGTGGCAAAAAAAACTCCACTGCTGCATTATATAATCTACCATCTTACTGCACAACCTGGCTTGCTAGTATTTCTAGGTCGCCTTGTTACAGCCTACATTGGGATGTGCAGTCAGGAGAACGACCATCTGGAGGTCTCCATGCCAGTTTGTAGGCAATGAAATCATGTTTATTTAGCTCTGGTGTACCTACAGGTGATGCTTAGATGCTAACTGCCACACCAAAGGGCAATGTGACTGAAGAGGAAAAGGTGTGAAGCAGCTGTCTTTTCAAAATAACATCTTTATTAAAACACCACAAACACCTCTAATCACTGAGCACGTCTGTTAAAATCAACTACTGTAGGCTTGTCAACCTGGCGAGACTAAACGAGCAATAAAAAGGTCAGATGTTGAGGTATGACTGGTCATTAGTTCAGTTCTGGAGATTGCTAAAGCCGGTGTTAACACACCTGTCTCTGTCGCATATATCTTGTTCGCAAGTTATATTTCCTACTATGTGATATTGTTTGGGGTGTTTATCTTCTGTACATGAATGTTAAACGTATGGGCACGAGAAAAAACGAATAAACTGGCTGCTGGGCGATTAATCTGCCGCCTGCTAACCAGTTAGCCGCTAGCACACATGCTAACACGATAAATCTGCATGTTTTGGCTCAGCGTAATTTAAAAATGAAAAAACAACTGCTAAGCCACTAAACCAGGCGGATAAACCAACCCGCCTTGACGTCACACGACTAAATAACCCGTTATACCTACTCAAGCCCTTGTATAAGCCGCGATGAGCTGGTGAATATTGAAGGCAAATGTGTTTAAAGAGGCCTCTGTCTAGGCCGCGCCCGCCCCGCATGATGCTCTGCCTGGATCCACTCGCTCCGATCCGACACCATAAAACCAGAACCACGGAGACCCAGGGAGAGGAAACTGAAGTGAAATTAAAACCAGAGTCCAATGTCTCTGGCGGACTTACCTCCACATCTCGCCCCTTGTTTTTAAAGCTCTTAATGCGATGGTTTTCCAAGCCGGCGTTCTCGGCCATGGCTCTGTGTGTATGTGTGTGTCTGTAGTCCCGACCGACGGGCGGAGCGGGGGGTGTAGCGCCGTCCGATTCCTCATTGACTCGTTCGTTTGAGTCGGTTCTTTTTATGAACCGGTTCACAAGTCACGACTCGTTGAACCTTAATTTTCGTAAACTAAGTTACTACTATTCTGCATTTGAAGTGGATAAAAACCTTTGATCAAAGTTGTTCTAAAACTAAAATGCGTTCTTAGGACAACTTTGATCAACTTTTTTGATTCACTTTAAATGTTGCTTGTATTTTAGACTTTTTTTTATTTTAAGAATTTTTTTTTGTTTTTTTTTTCTCATTATTGTGAAGTACAAACTCACAATTCTGCCCACCGTAATTCTGGGATATAGACTCTTAATTGCCACTTATAAAATAATAGGCTTGTGAGATATAGGCCCGGTTTCACAAACGGGGCTTAGCTTAAGCCAGGACTAGGCATTAGTTAAATTAAGATATTTAAGCCACTTTTACAAAAATATTACAGGTGTGTATCTTAACATAGAACAATGACACTGACATATTTTAAGATATGTCAGAGCAAGATATTTTCATCTGAGACAGCTCAAACATGCAATTTAGTCTGGAATAGCTTAAGCCTTGTCTGTGAAACTGGGGCATAAAGTCACAAGACGATTCTTAAAAGTTTTACTTTTTTTTTTCAGAATTAAAAAAATAAAAAATTCTCCCAATTTCTAATTTTCCTCTCATAATTGCATGATTGAAACTCCCAATTCTGACTTTGAACTTTTTGATAACTTTAGCAAATCTTAGTTGATCCGGAAATTGTGACTTTTTTTTCTCCTAATTTTGACTTTTTTAAATAATTGTGATACAAACTTGCAATTCAGATTTTTTTATCCTAGAATTGTGAGGCACAAACTAGCAATTCTGCCTTTTTCAATCAACATATATGAACGTTTTTCTTTTATTGCTTTAATGTTATTTGTATCAAAACACACAAAAATCAGCCAAGTGAATTTTAGTTTTGATTATTTTATATGCAAATCATATTTCTAAATCACTTTATGCACATTTGAGGTGAATCAAACATTCAACAAATTGAACAGGATATATAAAATTGCTTATTTGTAGGTTTTCCTGAATTATATATATATATATACATATATATATATATATATATATTTTTTTTTTTTTTTTTTTTTTTCTTCTTCTTTTTTTCTTTCTCTTTCATACAGGTATTATGCCAATGATTAATGTTGACCGTGATGAGTTAAAAATAAATGCAGGTTTGTTTTTTGGAGCGGTTCCTCTTGGGAAAGGTCCGAATCGCGGAAATGAGTCGGACTTCCCATCACTACGGGGGGAGTTGATCAGGGGTAGTGTGGGGTGGATGGGACACAGACAGAATGGTAACTGAATATTCTCTTTTTGACAATTAACAGGTCTTATGGAAGCATACTGCAGCTTTAAGCCATTTCATTATGGGATTCGAGGTAAAATGTGCACTGGTTCTGCAGTCAAACATTTCCCGAGTTAAGGCGAGGCGTTTCATTGGACCCGTTCCGTAGATTTGCGTCATTGCGCGTAGACTAGACATTGCGCAATTTTGCTCAGCTGACAGGATACGTACGCCATCAACGTACGCAAAAATACGTCATTGCGCAGGACAGTGCGCTCAGACAGCTCGGTGAGACGACAGTCGTTAAGTAGAAATTCACACTTTAATAACAGAAACATGTTTAAGTGTTATATAATGGTGAGGTAAATACAAAGTCTTTATGACCAAATGACAAAAGCAAAATACTTATTACTAAATACACAAGCCACAAAAAAGACCAGTCAGATAATAAACATAGAACATACAAAAATTACATCTTATATTCATTACTCATTAATTTATTAAAACAGTTTTGTGATCAGTTGCAACAATTCATAATTCGTGAACAGAGACAATCAGTTTTTATTCTTTTGGGTCAAATTATTAAATATTTAAGGTTAATAACCCTTGCACTTATTACTCTATAGTACCTCTCACGTTTTAATATATCAGTTACACTAAACTACAAAACATAGACATAACGTATATTAACAGCAACAAAATATGGAAAATATAAGCAAATTTAAACTCCATGAAATTTAAATATATGTATTTTTGTATAGCTTGTATAAATCAAAGTCATCCTGATGTATATGTGTGTGCAGCCGAAGGTCATACATCAGACAGACAACAATGAAATCAAAAAGAGCTTTGACAGTGTTTTGAAACCGTATCAGCATTACAGGTCAGCATCACATTGTTCTCTTGAAATGCATAAAGTATAAAGTCATGATTGTCAGCTGTAAAATGTGACTCAATTATTACCCGTTTATGTCTTCAAAACCATTCTTTAAACAAAAACCCATATAATACTGTACATCAGTAAATGTGCAGAGTTTGATGAAGTGTAAATTAAAGATGTACGTTCTGAATAAAATGTTGAAATTAGTGCACATATCATTAATGCGCAGATGGTATAACCGAGTATGACCTAGAATGACTTTTTAAACAGAGTACAAATGGGCAGATGTGTGTCGGGTTTACACGGATGACATTATTTCAGCTCCTTTCAGTAGGATGAGCCACACAATCGTCTAGAGTTCAATCATAAACATAGCACTTCAATTCCCGGCTGTGGAGTATATACAGTGTATATACAGCATGTCAGGGACTTTAAAAGATCTGTTGTTCAAACAAAATCTTTTGGTAGCCTTGCGGTGGAGGATGATAGAAGTCACTGAACTGGCAATCCAATATTGCACTATCATCAACTGTGAGAAACAAGATAAAGACAAACAAGCTCAGATGTGTTATTCATACGGCTGTCATACAATTAATCATGATTAATTGCATCCAAAATTTGTTTTTCTTTACATAATATATTTGTATGTACCGTATATATTTATTAAGTATATATAAATACAAACACATGCATCTATATATTTAATGAAAATATGTTATGTTTATATATTAAATATATTTAGATATAATATCAAATAGAAGAAAATATATAAATGCATTTACATGTAAACATACTAAATAAACACAGCATAAACATATATATTATGTAAATAAAAAATATTTAATTAATCACGATTAATCCCTTGACAACACTAGTTATTTATAATAATTTTTATTTAAAAAAAATGTAAATTTTTTTTTTTTAAAAATTAAAGAAAAAAAAAAGTATCAAAAAACTTACTTTATATGTAATTTGTTGGCAGCTCTATTTGTGAAATCGTTTAAGAAAACAATGTTGTCTGTTCGGAGACTTTAAATAATAACCTAACTTGACCCTTTCCCCCTTTTCTACAGTTTTTCCCTTACAATTTAATGAATTTAAATAAATAAAAGACCAGAAGTGTACAAATTCATAAAATGATGAAAAAATATATTTTACAGTAGAATAAGACTATAATATGGAATCACAGAACATTGAAATTCAATTATTGTATGCAGTTCATCACTAATTACAGGGTAACAGGAGGGGAAAAAGCCAATTTTGTAATCGTGTAACTAAGTAACACATCCATTCTTGTTTCAACTGCACCGACAGCCAAAGATGTTACTGGTTAATAATATTTCACAAAAAAAAAGGAAAAGAAAACTACACCTAAAATACTTACCATAAACTACAGGATAAACTGTTCCTCTAATGCCTGATGCTGGACAGTTCATATTCTTCCCGTTTAGGTACAAATTCAGCTCCACATGGTCATATGTAACACCCTATGCGCGCACACACACACACACACACACACACACACACACACACACACACACACACACAAGAGCGAAAACAAAATTAGATACATGAAGCTATTACACTGAAAATGGACCACTGCTTTCAAGAAAACCCTCAGAACTCCTGTGAGGATATTTATTAGTGCTAAGATGACCCGGTAAACTCAGTATGAAATTACAGTCAGGTGGCATACTATAAAATAAAGTTGATCACAAAACTCCAGTAATGAGTCTGTAATGATACAGTTAAGAATCCTGGTTATTATAGGCAGTCAATCCCGCATGGAATGCTGCTCCCTTTACAAATCACACAAATAGATTTATTTACCAACAGATCCCACATTGATTCAGTGCCACCAAGACTCACCACAATGTCTCCTTCCTGCGGTAAGCTGTTTGCAGGTAATCGGTTCTTTTCTTCGTTGTTGTGGTACACTGTGCCATCTTGTCGGAGCACAAGGCTGTGTGGGTCTCTACCCATAGGGATCTGATTCAGATTTGCTTTCTGTGTTGCCACTCCTACTCCCCAGACACCTGCATAGGCCAGAGGTCACTGCAGTCACACCCAATGACCAAAACAAACTGATTAGTTTAACTTGCACATCACGTCTTACCTGTGGACTGAATCTTAAACTCAAAGTAGCTCTTGTTTTGATGGAGAGGGGCGTTTGCAGTGCAACCACCAGTTCCACATATGCGTCTTCCACTTTTTACAATGACAACATCAGTACCTGAAATATCATGGAAATATATTGATGTGATGATGAATTGTGTAATATATTTGAATGATAGAGTTAGAGACAAAGCTTTATTAACGTTTTCAAATTTTGCTCTACTACTACTTTAATCCTACACGCTATGCATTTGTGTCACTAGTTTAATAAGCCACCTTCCCTCATTATATTGAATAGTCATTACGGATGTCAAACTCAAAAGAAACGTAAATACAATGTTACTTCAACCTATGGCGACAAAGGCACTTTTTTTTTTAAGGAGGACAGCTTTGTTTATCATATCAACAAACTTTTTTCATATATATATATATATAATTTCTCTGAAATGCCAGATGACACTTACCCATGTGATGAGTGTCCAGCTGAACCGTGGGCATTTCCTTCAGTGTTACGTGGCCCCTGTTACTGTCTCCACAACAGCCAAAACAACACGAAATCAAAGCCGCCATAACAGAATAATAACAACACAACAATGACCTTAACGCTAAATAATGCCGTTAGGTTCTATTTAGTCGTTATACGATGTTATTTGTGCTACAAACCATCTGAGGTCAGTTTAATACTCCCTTACATGCTAAGCTAACAGGATATGACGTGAAAGGTTCTTTTCTTTCTTTTTAATGGCGGTTGGCAAACCAAATTAGAAAGGTGGTTTCCCGCCATCTGCTGGATAGAGCGTGAAGCGCATGAGGGTTGGAACCTTTTTTTTAATATAAATATTATCTCTTGGACAGTTCAATGGCGACATCTAGTGATCAAAAGACGGACTGCTATTAAGAGGTCAAATCCTGTGTTTTACTCACGTTCATATTGTGACTTTCTTCCGTGGATCGCAATGCTGACTCAAACACCATTCATGTGCATTGCATCTTTTTCACACTAGCGTGAATGTTTACTGACTGTTGTGTAACCTAGAGGAAACTCATACGAGTTTGGAACAAGAGTGATGGAGTATTAATAAACGGAATATAAATGATCACTTTGGTTGAATAACACCTTTATGGTAAGATTAAAGCGAAAGTTCATGCAAAAATTAAATTCTGTCATTATTTAATCCCCTAAATCATGCCAACCCTGTATAAATGTATTACTGCTGCTTTACTCAAGTTAATATAATGTGTGTTAGCAATATTTGACCATGTATTATGGGGGGAGAAATACTTTCAGGCGCTTCCTGGTAACCAACCTTCTTCAAAATATCTTGTGTTCAGCAGAAATAATAAACTCAAACCGGTTTGGACCGACACGAGGATGAGTAAACGATATTCAGGGTGAAATGTCACTTTAAATGAATAAGACTTACAACCCGATTATTACCACACAAACCATAATGTCTCTTGATCAGATAATTTTGGCCTTGGGAGACATTTTTACAGCAATTTGTCAACTGTACAGGTAACAGGAGGAAAGTTTGATACGACAGACAACTGGATAGATTTAACTTAATGTGTTTGGATATGTGCGCGAGACAGAGGGATCACAATCGGTGTGACCTTAAAAGCTTTTATCCTGCTCAGTGCCGCTCGGTTACAGCTGTGAAGTTTTGCATAGCAACAACCTCACCGCTTAAAGTAAGGGGGGATCTATATCTGACCGACTTCTTTCAAAAACGAAAATGCATCTTTACTTCAGTTCGTATGTTTTCTCGCCTTCACATCAAGGACAAGTCAAAATAAACATTTCGCAAAACGCCTGTGTGTTACTTATCATACGTAACTTCGATATTAACTTTTGTTAGTTGTTTTTGAAGTTCGCTAGAGTGGAAATCTGCACAGCAACAAGCGCCATGATTGCGTTTTCCGAGTGCCCTAGTAACTGGCGCGCGCGGTTTCTAACCAATAAAAGAGCGCGTGATGTGTTCGCAGTTATGCGGTGGAACTGTTTCACCCAACATCCTACTTTTCATAGGAAAAAATATATATATAAAATATATTTATTTTGACTGACATCACCTTCTTGTCCGTTGGGGTGACTAGTATGCAGATGTCGAGGTAATGGACCAAAAATAAGGTACAGTGTTTCATTTTGGACTTCATGTCGACCGTTTTTTTTTTTTTTTTTTGATTTAGCTTAAGCTAGTTTAATAATTCATACATATTCGCTGTCTCGTAGTGTCGAGAGGGCGTTTTAACTTAACGTTACTACTTTTTGTACATAGGGTACAGACTTATCCTAACTTTTACGTACCGGTTTGGCCATGTTATGATTTGGAGATGCAGGGGATGACATATTATGAGGTGATGTTATACGGCGAGGTCTGTTTGCTGTCACAGTATGGCATAAACAAGTGTTGAAACAGCGATGAGATGATGATCACGAGCGCACTTATCAGCTTTAGCCCTTTGAATGATAACAAAACCGTTATTTCCCGAACTGCCCAATCAGATTTCTCCATAAACCTGCGCGTTGCTCAGCTGTGACACGCCAAGTGATGTTTCTGTGGAAATTACCGAGTATGATCTCGCCTTACCTGCCAAGGAAAGGCTTATTCACAAAGAAAAAAAAAAGTTATGCAGCCCTTTTGGGTGCACTATGAATTTCCGCTTGGGAGCGACATCATACAGTACAGTATTTAGGTCTCTAGTAGTTCAGCCTAAGGAAAGAATAACCTCAGTGACACGAGAAGGGAGTGACGTAAGAGAAAAAGAAAGTGACGTGGTTTCTGCCCTATTTTCTTCCGTTTTTTTTATCGCTTCGCTAATGTCCGTCATGCATGTCGTTCGACAATATCATTGATTGCTTCTTATTACGTAATACAATGTACAACAGAGGTGGAAACGACATCAAAGGGCTCATAAAATGTCAAGTTACGGCAAATCGTTTCGACTGTAGTTTATAAAAAATAAATAAAATCAAAATTACACAAAATAAAATATATATATTTTAAGATGTGCGTTATATGTATTTTTTTTAAATCTAGAACAGTTAGATTTAAAGTGCATAGCTCCACACCAATAACTGTTTTTCTTGTACAGGACACAATTTTACGAACGAAATCAGTTGCATGGCATCCTGCCACTGAGGATCTAAAAAGTATGTTTTTATTTATACGTCTTTTATACAACCAATAAGGCCGCATCTAAAGCATTTTTAGTCATTATTTCTTGTAGTTGGAGTATATTGAGTGAATGCTCAACTTAAATTAACTGATGGTCAGTTGCACATAGACGTGCATTTTTATTTATTTATATTTTCGTTTATACTGCGGCTGACTTTAACCGCATTTGCTGTCATTTTAATTTTTGGAGAGCATCATAAATGTGAGGTCCCAGAGCTGCGCTTCGTCATCCAAGAAATTCGGGGTTTCGTTTAATGAATTGTTTTAAGGCAGGGAAATCTGCTTGTACTAAACGACCCGAAACAGGTCTCGTCGCCTTTATGTCGTTCTTTGAGTTCTGTCGTTTAAATTAAAGTTCAGGCACATTCAAACAAGCGCATCTTAGTGTGACTAGATATAGGAGTCACTTCTAAATCAAGTCAATTAAATTTGAGCTCAAATATAGGTTAGTCTCTGTGATGTTTGGTTATGCGTATCTCTTGAGTCAGCAGGGCCAACTTATTGTTTCGGATTTGAGGATCCTTAATGTTTTACACAGATTCACGTTTTCATAACGCATGGTCATCTTCAGTTGCTTATTTGACAGATTTTTGCACAATTGATCAAGATGAACGCAAACTTTTCTTAATCTTGGCCTGATGGCGGACACGATTTTAAAGGACGGTTTCTTCAATGTCGCCTGAGGAGAAAACCGAGCGTTTCAAGAGAGAGGGAGTGTAAATAGACCTGATATTAACGACCCTTGCAGAGGGAAAGAAACGCGAGAATCAAAACAAACAGCGCAAAGTACCAAAAGAAGTGATTCTGTCAGCATCCCTCCTCCAAGTCCTAACTTAAAAGAAACGGGGGGTGATCTGATCACTTCAAACCATTTAAAGTTTCCCAGAAGATGGCGATGCTGCGTAATTCATAATGTGAAAATAAAGATGGAAGGTGATGTGATGCTGCTTAAACACTGTCATACGACACGTGTAACTCTTTTCATAAAGATGTGCTTTGTCTATAACCGGCAACTGGAACTGAACATTAAATATATTTTTTATTATAACTTGGTGTTAGAAATATGACAGATTTATCTATTTGACACGATCTGCAGAATTCGCGCGCAACGCGACTCCGTACAATTAATTCGCCTTGATGCAATCGTTGTGATTTTACTGTGTTTTATTTGATTTTCCTTTATTGCATTTATCCACGTACATACATTGTATTAACAAGCTTTAATCACTTTTTGAAAAGCATGTGACTCATTTAAACTGAAATGACAAACAATTATACAGCTTATTTGAGGTTTTATCAAATTCCATGTCATCGGTTCTTGGACTAAAAACGTTCAGTGCGCACAGCATGTTATTAGTCAGTCGTTAATCTTCTTGTGCTTTCCTGATGAATGATCCCGAAGCACAGAGGCCCCCGCAGACGGTAAACGGCCCGCCTAACTCCAGCAGCACGGTCAATACTGGAGGATTCGCTAGTGCTTTGACTCCAATATTTACGTGCTGCTACAGCCAGGCAGCCAGCCAGTCACACGGCCAAGTTCAGGAGCCTCGCAGGCACACGCAGTCTTGCTGTTGCTGCTACTGCTGTCTTTGCACCCGTCTGAATGTGAAGTGCGCGTCTGTCCTGTCGTTCTTGCCGCAGCACAGTACGGCCTGCACCCCCGTTATAACTCACAAACCATTCTGTGCTGCTACAGTACCGACAGGCCCCGCGTCGAGCGCACGCGCGCCCACACCGCCGCGCAGACACGCTCCGCGTTTCGCAACCTGAAAACACAGGATCAATAAAAAGACAGTGAGTACTAAGTGTCAGTATGACTACATGCTGTAATTAAATGACGTCAAAATGACTTGAAGGCTTGCTCAGAACATCAGAATCTAAAATCAAGAACAGAGATAAAATACCAAGAGGCAGTTTTTATTAAAACGTGAGACTTCCTGAGGCTCAGTGAACTTATTTCTCACGTTTGGTTTTGCCATGCAAATGCAACATGACCACTAGATCACTAACATAATCGTCTTTGAAAACAATTGAAAGTGTGTCCATCTTAAAACGTTTTAGGAGTCAAGTAAAAATAATACTTTTGTTTTTGTTTTAAATGGCAAATAGAAAAAAGAAAGAAAAAAACTAGCAGCTGTCAATATCTAACTTCAAGGTCAAATGCATCCTTTTCCATTTTTTTAAAAGTCTGTTACATTATGAAGTTGACAAATGCAAAAAATAAGCGAGCATTTCTGTTTTAAAACATATAAAATGTTACATTGCTGCTCCTTACACTCATAACATTTCTTTTTTTTTACTTCTATTCTTAACAGCCCATTTCTATTCTACAGTGATGGGTGGATTTTTCTGGAGAAGTACACAGTGCTCAAAATCTATTTGCATGCTCTTAACTCTCTGGTCAGCTTTGGTAATTTGGTACCTGTTCTGAGAAAGACATGATATTCACACCGTTCTTACACAACCTGCCTGCCTCTCTCACTGATGAAATCACCATTACCAGGTAAGTGTGCGCCGTGATTTAAACATTCACTGCATCTAAACCTTCATTTAGACAGATCTGACAAAAGCAGATAACTTCAGAAAACCAGCAACTGTCAAAGAAAATACAAAATGAGTGTATTCTGAGTGCATTTATGCAAGCTTTCTAAATGAACTGTATTTTTCTAAAATTATTTTCATATTCAACATTAGATTTGCAAGTAGATTCATTTAGGTCATTTAAATCAGTCAAGACGTGAATTTCTGAAGAACCATATGAGTAAGCTGAAGCTAAAGCTTTCATACGGTTAAGCCTAAAACTATCTTTGAAATCACTCTTTGAAATGCGTGAGTGTAAGAAATAATTTACATGACATGTGCAAAGTGCAAAATAACCGGGCTAATAATAACAATTTCACACATGACTAATCTTCAATATTTATCATGTTCTATTTCTGATGTCAGTTGTTTTTGTAAACCCCCAGGTTTCTATTCTATTCAGTAAACACACATGTGCTATTGTACCAGGTGATCCAATACTGACAATAAACTTTTGGTGTAACACAAGCAAGAGGACACTGAAGCATCTGCTGTCTATAAGGGTAAAATTACGGGTTATGAAAAGAGCCCCATGGACTTCTGGGAGAAAAAAAAAATAGTGCTGCCTAACAAAAGCCTGTAACCTCCCACATTATAGTATTTACTTATGTTGTTTGCTGTCTGTATGCCTTTGACTTTCTTGTTTTGTCTTTGTTAGGTACTTCATAAGGATATAGGACAGCTTTCTTCTATATATTTCTGGTATTATATGCATTTAAAAAAATAATTCAACTAAACCATGCTTCTTATAACCAATATAGTTAAAATGGTTCAGCTAGTGGCGTACTTACAGTTACTTGAGTGTGTCACAGCTCAGTGTCATGCCGTGTGCTCTACATTCCTTTCCTGGAGAAAACAAAAATAAAGTGATATTTATGAAGAACAAAATCTGACTGCTTTGTTTCTTAATATAATTACATGCACAAAAAAGTATAATTTTTTTCTTTATTGGACTGGTGTATATTGGTAATTATACCGTGCTTGTGCATTACGTGAAATATTTAAATGAATACTGCACAATCTTGTTTCAAGATTAATACTTATGTGTCATGGTTTGTGATGGTCTGTCTGTGTGTGTGTGTGTGTGTGTGTGTAGGAAAGGAAACCTATCCTCAACAAATAACTCCACAACTGTAGCAAACCTATGAAGAGGTGTTTTCTAAAAATACCACAAAATTTGTGATATTAAAAAAATTAAGTTCAATTGCTTTGAAATTTAAAAACAAACAAACAAACAAAAATACTAAGTAAAAACAAAAACACACTTTTCTATACAAAAGTCAAAGAATAAATAAATAAACCTATGGACAAACAACACAAAGTAAGTTAAAATTATGCCCACAAAATAAATGTAATTCTAAGTAGTAGTACTAATACTTAACTTTAAGGGAGCACTTTGAATAAGTTAACTTTTACAACACAGCAATGTTACAAAAAAAGATGAGTCATCATTGCAGCCTAATTACCCAGCAACAAACTAAAAATGAATTTACACCAACAGATCATTTTAAAATCATTACTTTTGTTTGAAATTGTAACTTGTACTAAGCTAATAGGAAATTCAAGAAGAAATTAAACCCAGTGATGATTTTCATTAAAAGCACTGTCTAAGTATTTACTGTCTTACAGTGACTGAATATTATATTAGAATAAAACCTAGATAGGACGATGAATACAACATAGCTGCCCGTCAGAATAATTATTAAGTTATTTATATATTATTCATATTATATACATTGAATGTTACACTGCAGTGTAAAAGTGTGACTACAAAACAAACAAACAACATTTGCTAACCAAAATGACACACTTTGGCGATGTGAAGGGGTTAGTCTGATTAGTGTATTTTTTACAAGACAGCAGCTAGATGTGTTGTCCCGTGTAGCTTCGTATGCCAGAAGTTAGCAGAGAAACATTCACTTCCTACCACAAAAAGGGGAAGCTGCTCCCATAATTTCACTTGCTTTTACAAGAGTAACAAGCAAAGGCGGCACGAGAGCACACAAGCGTGTGTAAAAGCACATTTATACACACAAGATCTGTCCGATGGGACACAATAAAACAATCCTGGAACGGAAGAAAACACATTTTTACTCCCACTCCACACACTATCAACAACTATTTTTGACCTTTGTGCACCTTTGGTGTACTCTAGAAAATATCTAGACCTGATACACCAAAAATTATTTTGATTTGATGCTAAATAAATTAAAATGACATATACAGTGCAAACAAAAAAAAATTGTGAATATATTTTACAACAAAGAACGGGAAACCTAGAGCTACACTGTAAATATATTCCACAATTTACATTTAAATACACAATTTATGAGGTGTTGCTATATATATATATATATATATATATAGAGACACACATGGTCAACCTTAAAAAACACTGAATTTCTCATTTTTAATTAGCACCACCAATTTTTTTTTTCATTAAGTGCATTTATACTTCTTTAAAAAAAATGTGCTCTCATGCTTCAGATGCAAATACAATATACAAGTTATTTCATATTGCATGAACTAACGTCGCAAAAACACATCAAGCACTTTAACTGTGGGGGGGGGGGGTTGCTCTGGCCTAATACCTTGACAACAGCGCCAGTCCCCATAACAAGTGCATTTGCCTTGGTAACATCAGATTGGGGCAGCCCCTGGCAGCACATGTAGTACTAAGAAGAGCTTACAATGAAGAGCTCTGCTGTTTGGCATCAGAAAGCTCGACTGGCGCTGTGTTCCTCTTAGCAGATAGCTTTGTAATTGACACTCAGATCAAGATTTTCATTTCTGTGTTTCGCATCTAAATGATCATTTACAAAAGGACACACACAGCCACTAAGAATCGAGAGTCCTCTGATCTTACTGGGCGAACAAACACACACACACACACACACAACTGAGGCCTGAGTTAGGCCTGAAAATCATGTTTCATTCCGATCGGTTTACTAGCAAATGAAGTTATGAAATCGAAAGCCCCCGCCCCAAATGTTACTGACATTCAGGTTTCATGATAATAACACAGCCAAGTGACTCTTCTTATTTTCCCTTCAAGCCACTACTTGAAACTACATCAACCAACTTCTTTGAATCCTAGAGGCCCTTCTTTAACTTTGTGGCAAGAGGCACGTTAAAATGAGCTAACACAAAGAGGAGGGGGGAACACAACAGAAACCTCAAACTCATTTTGGGACCAGTTCTGCTATCGCATTTACTTCAAAGAGTCACTATACAATGTTTGCAGGCATGTTTAAAGCGAAGAGACATTGATATTAAAAATTAGCTAGAACTGTACAGGCCTGTTATATTATCTCCAGGAGCTGCTGTTACTAAAAACGATGAAAACGTGATCCCTTTGATGTCAATGTGGCACAAAATATTACACAATGTGAAACTCCACAAAAAACTTCAGAATCAACATGAATAATACAACTGCTTATAGCTCCTCAATTCATGTGCAGCACAACTTTTTTCTCTTACAGTATACTAAATTACATTTGAGGTGTAGAGCACAGGGCATCATTTTACAGCCAAGGTTTAAAAAAATTAAAATAAAATACTAAGGGAAATATTTACCTCTATTTGACTGGGAGCCAGTAGACAAAGCTGTTCATATTTTATATTTCGAAGCATCCAAATTAAAAAGGAACAAATAATGAAAAAAATGAAGATAATTCACATTTAATTAATTTATATATATATATATATATGTATAGTGTGTGGGATGGGGTCTGCCTCAAATGCAATATTGCATAACCATTAACATAAGCCAAAAATGGCACTGGGCATACGACAGGGACCAAACAATCATGATGTACATGACACATGAAGCTTTCTATTTAGATTTGGGATAAGGGGTAACAATTGTGTTATAACTGTGAAAAAGACACTTGCAATACACATCATGATAAGCTAGTACAAGTCATTATGAACTATCGTGATTGTGTCTAATATGTCACGGTCACAGAGACACGAGAGAACAAGCTAACACTGACTGAGATCAAAGGTTACAGCAAAATTGGGAGAATTTCTTCTTTGTAGCAAATTTGTTGCAACTGGGTGAAAATAATGCTGCTGGACCTTGAAAGGGTTGATGAGTGTTTTATAAAAAATAAACGCTGCTAATAAAATGTAGCACCTCGCTCTTAATAAAATGACTTATAATAATATCAAATACAATCTTTGGCCTTGAGGAATTTTTTTTACCAGTGAACGCAAAATTCAAATCAGGATTTCAAAGGTGCTAGATTGTCTGTACTGTTTTTTTTCTTTTGAGAAGTCGCCTCTAATTATTGAATGCCTTATTTATCTACTGCCTGTAAATTATCTAATTAAATACGAGACTGTCCCAAAGTGTTCCAGTTGTAAAACCAAAACTAAACAAATGACTATTTCAAATTTAAGCCTTGTTGGCATGCTTGTGGCATTATCCGCCGTACTTTAACTCACACCAGTCGACGTCTTGAGTGGATCCTATCAAAGATACACAAGCCCTGCATAATGCTGTAACCTTAAGACAAACTCAATGTAAAGTGTTTTAAGTGGGTCATCGTAACGTCCAGCCTCTACTTGTTCACAATAGCCCACTGAGGGATCACCTCATGACCACAATTACACCCTGACTTGAAATTCTAAATACACTCACTCACACACACACACACACACACACACACACGGGGGGAAAAAAATATTTTTAATCCTCACACGACAAGATATAAGTGTGACGATGAAATATCTGTGCAAAACAAGTTTGCTCGTTTTTATTCATCAATAATTACTGGTATTTATTTGTTGGTCTAGGACTGGGTGGACCCATACAGGCTCAGTATTCAGTTGTGAAAGAATAGTTACTGAGGCTGGACAAGCAGTAACTGAGGCATGTCGCAATGACAATATCTGTTTTATACATTCCTGATATTCTTTTTCTAGCTGACTGGAAGCATTACAGTGTTAAAATATTACTATCACTTTATAATCACAAGATGATGTTCGACTGTCATTTTTAGGATCGTTTTGAATAAATTCAGGTTTCGAGCGAATGCATGCGTGTACAGTGTGCTCAATACACAAGTAGCCAACTTTAATTAGTAACTATTACCGGTCTTACAATAAACCCATTGCGAAAACATACTATAATTATAGTTTTGACATAATAATCATAATTATGAGCAGACGCAAGCAGATATAAGGAATTATCATGATCTCTGGCTACTCTTTTTATCTAGGCTTCCTTTTTTACTTTTTTTCCCCTCCCCTAAAAGAATTTTAAGATTGTGGCCAAGCACTAGGACTAGGATATATATTAATACCACTTTACAAAAAAAAAAGATAAATGCTTAAATGATGGAAGATTTTTTTTTTTTTTTTACTTTTTAGAAATATTAATGCTTTTCTATAATTAATGTCAATTGCAATACATTGCAATGAGTAAAGAAAAATCCACTGGAAAGTCATTCAAGGCAACAATATTATCCTTCTGTCACAATGTAGAGCGATAACTAAAGAAATATCAACTCTGACTCCGATTAAAGACACACTTGGCCTCAAAAATTGTTACAGAGCGGGTGGACAGCTTACACTATATTATTGTACTTTTGACAAAAGTGTCTATAGCGGACAGACAGCAAGCTTTATTGGTAAAGGCCTGTGTGACCTAAAATGTATTCAAAACAATTATCTATTGTATACATTAGGTTAAATTTGTTAGTGTGATGACCTATTTGCCTATCCCATAACTGTATCAATAATTATCAATATTATACAGCATGCAGGAAAAAAGTCTGAGCGTAATTTTGGCTCATTTGAATCTCCAGGTGCGGCACGCCCTCCATGAGACGCCCAATACACACACACAGACTGAATGTGAGGAGAGGAACACACACCTCAGCATTTCTGCAACTGACATAGGCTTTTTCTCAACAGGCCTGCATTTTCAATTCCACCCCCACAGTAGTTCAAGGCTTACATTTCCATCCAGTTCAGTATTAAAAAAAACACACAAAACTTACTTAACAGTTATTGTTTCAAAAATGGAAAGGCCTCTGACACTCATCAGAGAAGCTGAAAAAAAAATGGAGTGGTGCTATTAAAAACTAACAATAACAAGTGATTGACTTAATAAAGATATGCATTTAAGGTCAGAACAGAATAAATGCATTTCTTTATTTTGTGAACAATATTAGCAAAACTCGTCACCAACTGGCATGGGAACCTGAAACTGCCCTGCTTGCAGCTATAATGCTGAACTCTACTTCACATTTCTAAGAAAAGCTAAAAAGCAACAATGATCCTCCTTTCTCCAGCAGAACGTAACGACACTAGACTGTTTTTTTTTAACCACCAAGTAGTAACGCAAGTCAGCACAAGGCTACCTCGTCGTGTCGTGGTTAAAAAGTCACGTAACGTTAACGTTAGGTTAAACACCACAGCTGTCCGTGCAGTCTAACGTTAGTTTTAACATGTTACATTGCGACGTCTTCATTAAGAGCGTTCTGACAGCGTCAGGTAACGATAATAATTGTGAGAAAAAAAACAACTTTTTTAATCAACATAGGCTTCCGTGCGCGGACTTATAAAATGGCGCAAAGTATTTACCCTTCAAAATAATATGCTTCAAGACAGTTTCGCGACAACATGGTCTTCTAAAAAAAACAATAAAATACAACCAAAGGCGCCTTTTTCAAGCTCGATAAATAAACGGTTTCAAACCTCTTACCGGCTAAAAGGGCTGATGTCTCCTCTCTAATCTGAGTTCAGGGTCTGATGCATCACAGACTCGGACTGAACTGCGTGTATCTGCGCCAAGCAGCGGCTCGCCCGTTACTCCCGCTCAAAAAACGGCGTGAAAAAACACCAAAATGCCACAGTCTTCCCCGCCGCCGCGCTGAATCCCGATCGTAAGACCCTCTGGTATTTTCCTGAATTTTTCTATATTTTTCCCCGCGTCGAGCGGTATTTTTAGATATTATTGTTTGAAAATTGTAGGTTTTCCACATACGCGGCTGAGCGGTAGCCCCCTATTCTCATTCGGCTCCACAATCGGCTCGTATTGGTCACTTCTGTGCTCGTCGACGCTAGATCGCAGGAGATTTTACTCTCTAAACACGGTCCGATCTTGCCTTTTCCCCCGCGTTCAGATGATAAGTGTTATTTTTTAAGACGAAGTGTTGCGCGCGCTGTCCTTCTATGCGCGCGCGCTCAGTGTTGATGTTATCGCCGCTCACTCGAAAATGGCGCCTAAAGTGACTCTCCTCGTTCAAATCGGTAAGAGCCGCCCCCAGCTCGCATGTGCATGCCGGGAACATGGACTTGGAGAGCGGTTTCGAAGGTGGGATATAGAAAGATTTTACTGGAAGGAACTTTTTTTTCATCACCGTTAAAGCGACGCGAAACAATCTTTTATTTTGTGAATCTGCACGTTTAAAGACGTGCATGTGTTTAGAAGGGAAGAATCCCGTGTGCCTCCGCCAATTGAGAGGAAGCACCCAAACCGGGACAGATAAGCACATAAGACAAATAAAAAGTAGCCCGTGGCAATCTAATGCTTGTCATTTAAGCTATTTCACCGACTACTTCCCTGACAGCTCCTTATAGAAAAAAAAAACTTATGTAAGGTGTTCTTCTGTATACGCCCTATGCAAACTGATAGTTTAGTCTCAGTGGTGTTGTAAAATATCCATTCTGCTCAGAAAGAGAGGGAGATATGACCTGGTTTTTCCTCGGCAACTGCTTTGTGACACACTTGAACGCCCAAATCTTAATGCTGCCCACTTATCCACACGCAGATACTCTGTAGTAGAAGATACCAGCACTAGAGTGTTACCCCATTTCTTGTAGTTTGGGTGATTTATAACTAAATAGCATTCATATGCAGCAGTATCAACGCTCTAATAAGCTGGCTGAATTTACATTACACCTATGGCACCAATAGATGTGTACTATTAATAATCTAAGCTACATGTTTTATGTTTGTTTTTTGTTTTGTGGTCTGAATATTAATAATCCACATTTTACCATTGTATATAATAATGTAAAAATCAACCTTATCATGGACCTCAACTTTGTTATTGTGCATATAAATATTACAAAGCTGTGTAATTAGCTATATTAAAAGTCGCTGAGCTAATACAGCATGAATTACAGTCAAATACATGAAACAGGATGTTTTTATTGTATATTGATAATATACAAAATTCCCCACAAAAACAGTCCCTTATATATAGTTTTTCACTTGAAAAAGGTACCAACAATAAATGCTGCCATATATTTCAGGTCTTTTTATATAGCTAGCTACATCATCACTGACTTATGTCTGAATTCAGGACTTTTGTCATAGGATGTGTATCACCGCATAATGCAAGTGCAACAAAGAAAAGGTTGCTGCAGAACTTTAACACACTCTCCATTCATAGCTTGAATTGCTGAATCAATTGAAACTTTCTGCCATATTTCACCAAAAACAACTCTTGAAACAGACACACTGCAGGGCTGCAAATTCAATACACTAAATGAAAAAATATGGAATTTTAATTGGATTAACCTGTTCTTTGAGGTTCCTGTTGGCATGAGAAGCCTATATCTGTCTTCTTTTTAAACAGATTTGTTTTGCAATTTGATAGAGTTGAAAGGGAAAAAAGCTGAAACTTTGCTGAGTCAGCAATGGCAGACTACAACTGCTGGAGCACTGGAAGTAGAAAGTTTTGTTGTATGCATTATCTTACTATTTTGACTTTACATTAATTACATTAAACCCTTGACCTGTTAGCTTATTCATGTGTAATATCTCTGATAGATTAATCTAAAAGAAATTAGTCACAAGTCAAGCCACATAATGCCGAAAAATACAGAAAACATGCCTTTCTGTCTATTCGAATTTATGATCCTAACATTTAAGTAATTAGCTGTGTTCTAATAAGGACAAATAAGTGGGATGTGCACCCACTGCACTCTTGCACCCTCCACTTTTCAAACCTTTTTTTTTGTAGGGGTGTGAAAATAGGGGCAGTTGTAAGGGGTGAACTTGAGTGTGTGTGTTTATGAAAGGGTTTTGTTCTCTCATTGAAGGGTCTTAGACCCCCACCCCACCCCAAAGCTGTCTGAAGCAGCTGCACCCCTGTGATCTCTTTAGTATGAGGGAGGGGGTGGGAGCATATGAGGGGACAGCCCCCCCTTTTACAGAGGCCAGAGCCTACACACTTAAGTAACAACATCCATCAAAAGCCAATAGATGCCTGCAAGTCAAGTCTGAGAATACAACAGCAACCTTCGACCCCTGTTAAGTGGGCCGGCCTAACAAGACACAGCCACTGACTCATGCTGGTTTGTTTGGTTTAACTTCATTTATTAGTGACCCAAGGCGGGGGAGATCTCAAAGTGAATGGTCTCTGAAATAGCAAAAATAAAAAACTCTCTAATTAAATGCTTTATACAATATACAAATAACTCGAAGTATGAACACAATATAGGTTGAAATAGGTCAGGTTTTTCCTATTAGATCTGACCTCACAGAACATGTTAGCAGAGCAAACATGTCATTTCACCCAAACACACTTTACCCAAAATTTAGTTTCTGGCACCATAGCCTGGAAAATGGTGCACCAATCATAAAAGATAAATGTATGCTATTTACATACCATGAAATGTGGGTGAAATGGCAATACAATTTCAGTAAATTTAACATGGTTTTATTATGGCGTAAGAATAATATTCATTCAGTGATTGTATGTAGTCATTACATGTGATAGTGAACTGTCTTGACTTTGTAGCAAGTCATTACATGGTATTTCATCAACCCTGTCTAATATATGCCATATCACTTTCTATCATTATGGAAAGCACCAGCACAAAACCACACGTTGACAGAGATAATGCACAGAACAATGCAAACTTAGCTTAAGTCGTGATATACGAGTTCATTACTTCTTTTAAGATGGCTTGGGTTGCGTTTAAATCATTTGAACAATACATCCACGCGGTTAAGCCATTTACCAGCACCTCGAAACATTTCCAATACGTCCAGCAGAGCAAGCGGTCAAAATGTTAAGCAATGTTCTGCTTGTGGAATAAAATAAATAAAAAGGGAGTCGACCTACTGTTCAGCGACGGGCAGATACAAAGACACAACAGAAAGAGCAGCCGCTTCAGCGGTACGAACTCAAATCCAACCGGAAGTCCCGCCCCCCCAAGCAGCTTTAACTTCGATGATGTAACCCCTGTCCAAATTTAGAATGTTGTTGATGCCTCAGAAGTTTCTCCTCTGGCTGAGAGCGCTGTCTATCACTCGACGTCACGACTATCCTGTTATTATTGTAAACAGTCAACCCGTTCTTTTACTGTCGTCCTCCACCTCACGAAATTCTCCCCCGGTCCTTTGTTCGCAAAGTATCGGGTCGGCATTACCAGCAATAGCGCAGGCAGCGTTTGGTCGCGGAAATAAAACGCGCCTGTTCATACTCGGCAGTGAGATCGAGCAACATGTGAGAATATATTGGTTTAGAGACACACAACATATCCTGGTATAATTTTGGAGCGGCGGAATGCAGCTTCAGTGTAGTTGAACATAATAAAACCCGGCACTTCGCCGCTTGGCTTTCACTACAGCTTTTTTGTGCTCGATGATGTGTGTGTACGCGCTTTTGATTTGCTATTCAACCTTTGCGATAAATTAATCGTGGAAAGTGACATTACGCGACTTCTACTTCAACCCCCCCGCGCGCGAGTCAGCGCGCATCCACCGCCTTTTGTCGAAACCCTTCAAGAAACGCAAATAAACATTCATTCAAAAAACTAGCGCCTTTCTTTTCAGACCAAACTATGACTGTGCGACCCGCGCTGTGGTTGTTTACCACCTCCGCTAAAACATATGAATTTCAGATGCCCGATAATTAATCGTAAACAACACGACAACTTTCGTCCTCAGACATTTGAATCGCGCAGCCAATACGCGAGAAAACGCACCGTGAATGGCAACTCAACAACAAAGCTTCGCTCCGTCGTATTTCCTCTTGTGAAGCAGGGGAGCGCGAGTGGAGCTGGAGAGGTTGGGTATGGAAAAGAAAAAGGCTGGTTTATGATACTTACTTCAGGCTTGGAATAACCTGGGAAAGTGCAAATCCGTTTTACGCGTACGTCGAGCCAGTGAAGCGGTGGAAAAAGATATTCCGGTAGAATGCCGGACGCATCAGTATATCACTGAAGCCATTCTCTATCTCTATTATTGCAATTACGCCAAGCTTCAAGGAAGTTGTCCTTTTGTTCCAGCATTTATACATTGCGTCAATGTTGCGAAAAGAGGAGGCGGAGCAGTGGCACTTGGAGTACGAGGGAGAGAGAGAGAGAGAGAGAGAGAGGAGAAGAAGCGAGCACACGACCTTATGTACACAAAACCCAGACCCTCCACCCTATAACAAAATCGACGGGATCAGATGAGATCACGTGTCCCCCCCCTCACTGTACAGCTCAACTCATACGGGGCGAGATATGCGCTCGCTGGGGTAGGAAGCGCGAAGTGCCAGGCAAGTCTTCATCAAAGCGCTGCGATGACAAGCGCGAGCTGCTTACACAGTGACCGCGAGAACGGATATCTTTATTAAGCGTGTGTATGTGTTTGTATAAATATCTGTGCACTCTTTTTATTCACGTTTTGTCAGCGTAAGTAATTTTGTCAGTTTTTTGGCTGTTGAATCAGGACTGTCAGGATCCAGTTGCAAGACACAAAGTTCAGGCGCACCGCCTTAATGTTGCCATGCTTTATCCACAAGGATATTAAAAGAGTTTCCTTTCACGAGTAGATTCATCATGCATGCATAGAGTAGTTTGCAGTGAACTGAATTACTTTATGTAGTATATGATGCATGGGTGTCCTGCTGAATCAACCGGACCATTGCTCCAGTTACAACAGAGTTGCATCACGGAGTTTTGCTTGTCGCTTTTCTGCTTCGTTCCACGGCCGGTAGATACTCAATTAGATAACAAATTGTTGTGTGTAATTCAGCTTAACAAAGTCATTTGTCATTTAATTCAGATGTTTTTTGAAATCCGTACTTGGCTCATATTGAACAATATGTCCGCGTGACAGCTTTATTGTCAAGAGTTGTAGATAGTTAAAGCCTTTTGCTGATGAGACAAATATATTTCACAAATACATTCGGTCCGATTTTAGTTACAGTTATTTAAAATACAAGTGATTTAAAATATCAGAGGGACCATCAGCCTCACAGTGCACTGGGGCCTGTTGAGTTTACTGGAGTTGACCTTGGCCCTAACTTATCAACCATCGGATCTTTTTTAGATAATGTTAAAACTTAATAAATAAGTGTATACAAACCTCTGTGCACCAACACAAATAGGATCATGCAATTAGAAATTAAACTTTTTTTTAACCCAGAGGTCATATTTTTAGGTAGCCTAGAATTTCTATCATGTTAATACATCTACTGCAAGAAATGTGTAAAATTTTATATTGAAATGCCTATGTTAAAAATATGTTAGATAATAGTAATAAAGATTTTTTTATTGCGAGTTGTCAGTCCGTTATTTCAAAAACATAACATATTGTGAAATGAAGTGTTAAAGTTTTCATACTGCTGTGTAAAATAAAATGTCGGCCATTAAATAAAATCTGTTCTTTGATAAATTACAGGAGTCGGCCCTTGTGAAACAGGCCCACATGAACTTCTCACCCGTTTCTACACGGACGCAAAAGTTCATCTGGGAACAACCGCGGAACAACGTGTTTTTTTATATGCAGATCATCTATGGGGGTTTATGACTTAGATGCATTTTGTGGTAAAGACTTAAAAAGAATAAATTACTCGCGAGCTCTCTTTGCATTATGAAACGGAGCATAACTGACAAGAACTAAAGAATCTTTATGCATTTGCTTCACAACAGGATCCCAGGAATCTTCATGTGTTATAATAGTACAGAAGGTTATTTAAATTTCAGTGCAACAGGTTAAAGACACGCAAAATTAAAATAGGCTATTATGTGCGATCATCAAGAAAAATGTTTAAGAGTAGTGTATAATTTAAAGATATTCTTCCAGGTGTTGGCCTGTAAGTAACCTGTAATCTCAAAGGTTCAACATACGTTTAACATATCAACTAAAAACCTATGTGATCATTTTTTCTCCATGTTTTGGAATAAATTAAAATGCCGTATAAATTTACAAGGCCTGACAACTGTGACATAAAACGGATTACCTAAATGCGCATTAATGCAAAAATCAATTATTTTAAAAATTACATCGATGAACGCTATAACAGAGTTCAGAATTGCTCCTGAAGACACCATAAAGGTTTGTGTAAATTTCAGTCAAAGAACTGGACTAAGAAACACGCGAATCCGTGTGAACATTTCCAACATAAGTCTAATCTCAGTGAATAAAAGATTTGTCTTGCCATAACTGAACGAATAGATATGAATTCGTTTGCTGAAGGACATTATGACGTCAAATGCGTTGTGTCTCTATTTCTATAAAACAAAACCCTTTTTTTTGCTACATAAGGACCAATTTTAAACCACTGTTACCAATAGCAAGCTTTCAGTGGATTAAAACAATCTTTAAATTTTTAAAATAATGTTTTTTTCTTCCCAACAAAATGAATGGCTTTTTCTGGAAGCTATTTTAAAATGAAAAAGCCCATGTTCACTACTTCTAAATTGACGTAAGCGATTAATGAGAACTGAGTAGCCGCTAAAATAAACAGTCTGCAAACTTTATCGGTGTTACAGGGAATTGTTTTCATGATAATGCCATTATATGTCCCACTGCGATGTTGTGCCTGTCTTTTATTTGACGCGGATACATGAAGAAAATGTTAACTACGTTTGAGCACGTGCTAGAATTAAACAAGTAACGTTAGTAAAGTTTTTGATGTGTGAGCGCAGTCTAAAGATACAAAGCCTGTTTGTGTCCGTGCACGTGGGATTGTCGCCTACTTTCTCTCTTCAAGAGAGACTCCGCATAACCGCAATTATTATAAGAAGTGTCAATACCCCCAGATAATGAGATATCTTTGTGTGGTGTAAAATCCGTGTGATATTCTACGCGGTTTCAGCTGGTTATATTCGTTATGAACACGGAAGTTACTCAAGGCAGAGGCATGAAGAATCATTTACATTCAGAGCCACATATAAATTAACAATTAAATCATTTCTGGCATGCACGGACCAGCGTAATTATATGTTTTGCGACATGAAATATGCTCAAATCGACTCATAGTTGATTTATAGGCAGGGCATTAAAACTTATATAGATGTGACTTCAAAAATTAAAAAGGAGGTAATAGATGTTTTTGTTAACCGCGTGCTAAAAATGGAAGACATGAAATTACAAAAAGCTTGAAGCATCGGCTGTTTTGTGTTAATGTAATGCGAAATAAACGATTAAAAACCGTCAAATTAATTAATCCAGGTTTATGCATTCAGTGGGTCGTTTTCCAAAGTGCTGTGATGCTGGACTGGTGGGACTGTGATTGCTTCACTGGACCTTATCTATGTTTAGGTCGTTTTTTCATCCTTGTAAACTTCCAACTAATCTTCAAGTACAGGCTTGGCATACCTTTTCAATGCGATGATCTAATCCAGAAAGTTTTGCATCACCCTCTCTTTTCAGTGTCTCACACCTGTCATAGAAGAACATTTCAAAGAAGCGAGGCTGTCCCTCACCCACAGATTGTCTATCTATATCCTCATATCCATCCCTCACGCTGCCTGTCTCTCCCTCACCATCAAGTAAAAATGGTTGTCTGCACCTCTCTGGGTTCATCCTGGGTGTGCCTGTGTTCATGAAAGTCTGGGCAAACTGATCTGGGATCAGATTCCTCCTCACTTTACAATGATAGCAACCCAAGCCTATTTATAAAGAGTTGCTGGCCTCTTCGATTACATACCCCTCTGCCTCTTCTCACAGATCCCCACTGTATCCAGGCTCCCTCGACTGCCCTGTGAAACCAAACAAGAAAATGGCCACAGAAGGGAATTCAGAAGGGTGTGTGAGCGTCTGTGTGTACTAAATACTATGCCCAAAAATATATTCTGACTCCATTGGCAGAAATACTCCTGACTTAGACACAAACGTATGATAAACAACACAAAAAAAGTACTGACTGCTCTATTTAATAATCCATTAATTGTCGATTTAACTTCAGTGTACCTAGTTTCCTGGCTCCTGCTTGGCAGACAGGTCATGCGAGCTGTCAGTGGTTCTTGTGTCTTTCTGTCTGAAGATGTTCTGTAGGAGATGACAGGCCCATGAAGATATTAACGAGTTTGTGAAATGCCCTGTTCTGATTAATTTAACAAGTATTGCAAATCGGCCTCCCGTTTTCTGAGCCTGAATCAGAGACAGTTCATTAATAATAAAATGTAAAATGGGGTCGCATATTTATAAATCAATAAATATCTGTTCAAATAATTTTGTGTCTTTAGAAATAGTAAACAGCTGCATTTTATGTACAGTGTAGTACATAACCGCAGGAAAAAAGCAAGATATAAAGCGGCAGAGAGAGAAAAAGACAAAAATAAATAAAGCAAACTCTTCCATCTACAGCATCTGTATCAACAAGTGTTTAGAAATGCAAAAGGTACATCAAATCAATAGAAAAGAGATTTTGGTTATTATATAATAAATCAAAGACTATCAAAAACATCATCAATTTTCGCTTAAGCACTTAAAAAAATTCTATACATTTAGTATCGCAAGAAGCAAACGTTCATGGATCCTTACAATTTGAGGGAAAAACTTATTCAACCAATCAGATTTCCAGGACTTCTTTCCATACTTTTTCTCTTTGATGTCAGACGTAGGTAGATCCAAGAACAGGTCCTGCTTGTGTCTTGTGCATTATGGTTTCTGAGCCACACTAGCTGGGCTGGAGGAGGAAAACTTGTGAATTGTGTTTATACCTGACCAAATTAAAACCGATCTCACAGCAGTCCTGTTTAAATCATACAGCCACACATGCTGTAACCTCCCTGCCCAGCTGCTGTCTGACTGCATGACAGAGCTTCCAAGCGAAAGTGAGTGAATTCCAGAGACTTACACTCCTCATATATTGCCTCCCTCTCCTCCTCTGATCCACTCACCCATTGGAGCCACAAACGCTCACGCACCTGCTTAGTGCATGTGTCCGTGTGCATGCACCAGAGTTAATGTGCAGGTTTGTTTGTTTGTAGCGTAGAGGTTTGTGTGTGCGTGTCTGGTACGGATCAGGGCATGCTTTCCTGGCATCCTAGTCATTTGCACTTGCTGGTGAGGCTTGTCTACGCCACGCTTCAGCCTGTGAACACGTTTTCAACCCCGACATGATGACACTCACTAGCTGCAGACACTCCAGCAGCGGAACTACTGAACTGGACAGAAGTGCATAGGTGGCGGTAAAAAAATGAAATATGAATTATGAATGAATTCAGAGACTCTTTGTACATGCCAGCTCTAACTAAGCTTGTGCTTGGAATAGCACATGTGTATGTGTAATATATGATTGTATGAATTATGGAACAGAAATGGCCACTTAGCAGGGTTGTAATCGTTAACTAAAACCAAAACCAAAACCCCCAAAAATGTCATGACTTGAAATAAAACAAATATTAAGTAGTATTAAATAGAATATAATTTTTTTAAACTTTTTTATTTTATTTTAACTAATTGCAACTATATATACATTTTAAAATAAAATTAAATATAAAAATATAAAGAAAAATAAAGTATAATTCTGTATATATATATATATGTGTGTGTGTGTGTGTGTGTGTGTGTGTGTGTGTATAAAGCATTTATTGGCAAAAACGGATAACTAATTACATTACACTTACTACATTTTCAAAATTCATTTTTTTTATTATGTTATCATGTTTTTATTGTGTTTTATTTTGTTAGTTACCTGTTTTTTAAAGTTATTTTTAACCTAGTCAAAATATCTCAACTTTAGTTTGATTGAGATTAACTGGAATGCACAGTGAAAAAACGAGATTTTTAAGACTACAAAACTACTAGACAATAAACTAAATTAAATCTAGAAATATGAACAATGTGTGTGTGTGTGTCTATATTCACTAAAAAAATAAAGTTTTGTCTATCATTTATTCATAGTCATGTTCCAAACCTATGCTGTTATTGTCCATGAAAGGCAAAAGGTTTAATTTGAGAAACATTCTGTAAAAAACATATTATATAGACATTTCATACAACTCGATTATTAAATTAATTAATTTTGGTTGCATTTTTCCAACCCTGATCTGTAATCATATGAAAGCTGCAAAGAACACATTGCAATTTACTTACTCAGATATTAAATGTGATGCCAATGCAATCATTTCGTACAGCATACAGGTTTGAACAACATGAAGGTGAGTAAATCTGTCATTTTTCAAAGCATTCCTTTAAGTTGTCACCTTTGTATGTCACCCTTCAGTATTCAATTTTTATTTACATACTTGTATATAAGTGTGTATTTGTTTGATTTTATGCAATAGTGTAAGCATATGTCTTGCACATTTTGTGTATGCATGCCTCCAAGGGGGAGAAAGCATATTAGTGTGCAAGCATGTGTTTTTGTTCTTGCTCATGTATGTGAGCTCACACATTTATGACTGTGTTCCTGTGTGTTTGTGTAAGACTGTGTGAGCATGCATGCTTACAAAAGAGAGGTGGATGTGTGAGTGTGTGTGTGAGCGAGGATCACACTACCAGATGGCCACAGGGTGAGATGATGATGCTTCCATAAGGTCACTGGTGCCGTTCTGTTAGAGCAGTCATTCAGTTCAGACTGAATCACCCTCCATCAGCCTGCAATCCACTCTAGTATACAACAAAAGAGAGAGAGATAATTATAGTGGCGGACTTTTGAGTTCGCTGGTTGCTGTTACAGCAAAACAACCACTGTATAGGAATAAGGTCAAAGGTCATATATTCTATAACCTCTCTCTTTATAATAGAGCTCTGTGTGTTAGTTATGACTACACTAGAACTGTAACAGAGCTGTTACACTGAACTGCACAAAAGTAGCTTTTAAATTCATCAAACGAAAGCACTTTATTGTCACAGAATGATATACACAAGTGTAATAGCACTCCTCAGCCATGCAAATTTGGAATAAACATTCAAATATTTTTATGCGTGTACACTTTAAAACAAAATAGCACACAAATATGAATTGAAAATAAAATATATTTTTTACACTGCACTGTAAAAACAACAACCAGATTCCAGATTTATTAAAAAGTATAAGGATATTCACAAAATCACATATTTTGAAGAATACTGAAGTTCTGAAGAACTTCTGGCGCCACTGACATTCACTGCATGGAATCAAAAAACACCTGTCCCTTTCAGTTTTAAGGAGGTGTGTTATAAAATACACCTTACTCTTAAATGTGTCATAATGACAAATTTCTAAATGTGCCTCCTTTTTAGAATTGGCCTGTAAATCCAACAGCTGAGAACAGCAGCAAAGATACAGCCAGCAGTAAGTGCCATCTTCACAGAGCAGTTTTCTTTCAGTGCTAGAGCTGTGTTTTCATACCCACTGTGAGACCAGCGTTGATTAGTATCTCCTGATCAGGAAGGCATGTCACATGCAGGTCCAGGCTAATCGAGGGTCAGCATTTGTGGATCCAGAACCACAGTACTGATGCTAACAGCAGCCCACAGCACAGCCCTGTGGAGGACAGTGGGTAAAATCCATGAGACCACCTCTGACAAATACAAAGCTGACTCAGGACCTGATTGTGTGCGTAAATACAGTAAGTAAATTCTACTGTAAAATACATGACTGGCCACTGCACCACTGCATATCTATCTATCTACAAAAATATCTAACCACAAGAATTATTTTAGAATTTATACTTGTAATTTGTACTTTCCTTTTATACAAAGAGCAGGTTTGTGATGAGGCACTTACAATAAAAGTGAGACATTTTCTAGTTTCGCTTTATTGTCTCATTGTGTGAACATCGCTCAATGTGTATAATGTCCACGACCGCTTTGTGTTGTCAGTCATAGGCAAAGAGGAGCGAGGGTGAGCTTGAGTGCATGTGTATGTGGAGAATGACACTTGTGCAAGGGGAGGAGGCCAAGCATGGATCCACGATGGACCAGAACCAACATTAGGGATTAAAGTGGAAGAAGAGAGAGAAACAGAGAGAGAGAGAGAGAGAGAGGTGTGGATGATACGCTGAGTTTGAGAGTAGGAGGGGGCGATCTCGCCCTCCAGCTCTCTCCAGCCTGCAGACTGAAGGCTCTGCTTTGTGTTCGGTGGACACAGGCTTAAATGTCCCTTTGTACTCACCCAGCACTTCAGATACACGCTCTTCTGCTGGTCACACGCACACCCCGTTGCCTTTCCTCCCACTCGCATCCAACACATCAAAACATGAGGAGAGACCAGACAGCGTGAACTGGCAAATATGCTCATTTATGGGACCGACGCAGGTACAAATGCTGATAGAAGGCAAACAGAGAGATAAGCTGTGACTGTAGAAATAAATCGGTCAGTAAAGGTTTATGAGTGAAAACCTATAGAAGAAGCAGAAGAACTCACAGTCGAACTACCGCAAGATGTAGATGGATGACTCTTGTAACCTGACTGTAAATTACATTTGCGTGATCAAAGTGAGAAATGCATCGACAAGGGGTTGCACTGTTAACCGTGACATGGACTGTGCACTGTGTGCGTGTATTTTTGAAAGCTCTTCATCCAAAAGTACTGCACCCATGAGTCACAATCAATAATGACTCACACACACACATACACACACACACGCATTTGAGATATTCTCCTATTCTTTTCTGTTTCTAAGAATGTTCAAATTCAAGATTTTCCACAAACGTCCAGTTGACAAAACATCAGTGGAAGTACATTAGGTCATATTATGCGACATTACTGATTCATCCAAATGTGTGAAAATACAAACAAAGTGTAGCAGTTGTTTTTTCCCCCTTGCATGTACCACACATATTTTCTGGCTCACAATGAGGAATGATTCACACCAAGTTCAAATGGAATGAATTAATAATACATTAAAGGACTAAAGCATAATAATGATAACAACAAAAATGACTATTATTATTATTGTTATTGTTGTTTATAAATCATTTATTATTATTATTCAAAAAAAAGTAGCAAATTCTAATACACAAGAACATGCTATATTAAACAATTGATGATAATATTCTAAACAAATATACAGACTAAATTAATCTTTATATTGATAAACTCTATAAGCATTTTACAAGCACTTTATTGTTTTTTTTGTTGGACATATAATGTAGTCACATCTGCATTTATTGTAAACGCTGTCTATTTTGTATGCATAAGCACATCTGGGTTTTGGTCTTACGTAATCCTGTCTCATAAGCGTCTCATTACTGCTGTTCTGTGTGCAGCATTTGACTTATATGATGTTTCAGAGAGGTTAACAAGAGCTTTATTGATGAGCTCTGTGTCCGGGCTTGTTGCCCCTCATCTGATCTTATTCAGATGGTGGCTTTACTTTTTAAAGACAACACATCAAGCACATTCACTCGTTCTCTCTATCATTATATGTGCAGAAAGCAGCCGGACATTTCGAAACAAAATTACAGGTTTGTGAGAGTTTGTACCGTAGCGCAATCAGGCCAAGTCCCCTTTCTTTTTACGAGGAACATTTAGCATTTCAAGCAAAAGGTTGGTAATGGCATGCAGGACTTCTCCTTGTCCAATCAAAGTGTGCATTTTTATTTTTGTGATATGAGAAGAAAGTATTATACAAGGAGCACAAAAGATATAGGTTCACCCAAAGATAACTAACCATTTATTTTACAGCCTGTACCATCCTTATAATAACTTTACGATCAGTTTCGGTTGATGCTTTCGTTATTTTCTGCAACCCTAAACAGGGCTGGCTGCTGGGCTGAAGTTAGGTGACACAATCGCATAAAGGCAGCACAAACGGTGCTTGGTGACTCTATTGCTATAGAGACCATCGTCATAGCAGGTCTCTGTGGAAGTGCCCTTGGTGATCTGGTTCTGCAAGTGCATTCTGAGGAACAGGTTTGACAGCAATGATCCCTGTGCTGATATCGTGACATGCTACTCATTATGTCAAATTTATGAGAGATGGATCATGGAAAAGAAAACAAACGTGGTACACAGAAAACTAGACATCAGAAATGCCATCTGCAAGCTCAGGTTTGCTGACATGAAGGCCGGGTTTTTTGTAAAAAAACAAAATTGTGGCTTATAGCTTAAATCGCTTACGGCATCTTTAAATTGAACAATGTATCAACAGCATACACTTCATTAAACCCAGAATCCTACAAACATAAGCTCTGGTTCCAAACTCTAAAAGTGACTAATTATTCAATATAATTTCTTTGTGCTAAGCAACTCTTTAACTATACTGTAGGCTATAATCTGAAAATGTACATTTCTAAACTTGGAGCAAAGGTGTAGCCTACTTAGTTTTTGTAATTGAATGTGTGTTCAGTTTTCATGAACTAATGCTGCATTCCAGACAACCAGTAACACGTTTTTCCAACCTTCTACCCATGAAAGTGCAACTCAAACCTGTGAATTCCCACCCGTGAACTCGTACTAGATCGATGTACTCCCAGTTTCAAGTTCTGACGTCACAAAAACAAAGGCAACCCCTACAGGTGCGATGTTTATGAAGGGTTAAAATAAAATGTATAGCAGCTTCTCTTCCCTTATGCAGTTTTTCCTCCTCCGTTATCTCAAATAAGCAAGGAGTAAGCACCTTTGCTGATAGAAATGATTGTCAATTTGTGTACATCTAGCTACCACAATTCCTTGCACTCAGGCAGTTTGGCGTGAATTGCGAGGAACACTACAAATTCGCGACTTAGGGGCTCAAAAACTTGCCTGGAACGCAGCATTAGGAGTCAAAATTCGCTTGATCTTCAGAGTCAGGTCATTGTAAAAACATCCTGTACATTTCAGAACTAGAATAAAAACAGCTTACATTGAAACCAGTCTGCCAAGAGATCGGCTTGTGGAATGTGCTACTCTATGATGTAATAGTGTGTATAAGCCCCGCCTCCGCAGCAGACGATCAAAGCCTGCTTCTACAGCGCTGCCTGCCTAAAAAACAAATGATAAAGGTTAGTCCGAACACAACAAAACACTGTGCCATTGACAAAAACAGTCTTTGCATTGCCTTCCTTCTGAACCCAACATTAGGAAAGAGTGGATTAAAAAAAAAATTTGATTTCACCACAGACTCTTTTACAAACTTGACACAGGATTTTCAGAAAGATTGAAACTAAAAGATGATGCTGACTATATAGGACCTGACAGTTATATCGCAACAAGTGTGACTAACTGTTTTTATGACATGGTCACTATTGTTGTATCTGTTATTACAGATTGTTTAATATGATTTGAGTTAGGAGTAATAAGCCAAATAGCTTATTACTTCTAAATTATGATATTTTTTATGCAAAACGTTATAAGTGGACCTCACAGAGCAGTATACAATAATAAAAAAGGCAGTTCATGACCCCAGTAGTCAACAGAAAGCAAAATGTATAATACCAAACATAGGGAAAAGACATGTTTTCAACTATATTTGTTAATTCAACTAATGATTCTCTTATTTGATCCAATAACTTGGACTTTATTGTGTAAATTTAGCAAGTAACCTTACCTTATTGTAACATCTTCATTTGCTTTTGTACGTTAAGCATGAGCACAGATGTTCTGCATCTCCACGTTGCAGGAGAGAGAAAGAGAAAGAGACAAAATGACCACACATGAATCAGCACAATTAATAAAACATGATACAAAATTGCATATCTATATGACATACAAACAAATACTGACTATACTCATTGATCTCTATGTCTGCCTGCACACATGCAGAATCAGAGGTATCGAACGTGTCTATTGTTGATTGTTTCATTTGCTACAACAATAAATAGGCACATTAGCCGAGGAAGAAGTGACTCTTTCTCTTATTCAGGGTATGAATAAAACCCTAGGTGTGTAACTCGCCCTAAACCCTCTGTCGGATGCATTTCTGAGCAACCAGACATTCAATTCTGATCTGAGACAATCCTAGAGACTTGGACTTGTCTGGACCACATGCGACCCTCCTGGTACACTTGCAACCAAATGCCTTCGCAGCCACGCTTTAGTTGTGCCGGCGGCAACCTCTGCTCACATTACCTTCACTGAGGCACGAAAACATACATTTCATTAACAAAGAAAGTCCACGTGCAAGAACTTAAGCGCTTCACAAACTGCTGAGCGCCAAACCACATGTTGCATAAAAGCCAGGAGCAAATGAACCGAGTGCGTGTGAGTGTAGACGGAGGGGAAGCGGGAACGAACAACTTGCCGTGTTTTTATCGATCGTGCTGCAGCCAGAACTCATCTACAAGCACAAGCCCTGAGGCTCTACAAGAGACGGATGGACGGACGGACGGAGAGACTGGGAGACGGAGGGAGGGGGGCTGCTGCTGCTTGTGGTGGGGGATTTTGGGAACAAAAGGCTTCCAGAGTTTTACTCCTGCTCCTTCTGAAAGAGCATGTAAAGAGGGAGAAAGAGAGTGAGAGAGACTGCTGGCTCTGCTCCAGAGGATGATGTCATGGAGTATGACTTCACCATGCCGTGTCATCACTGGGGGGGGGGGGGGGGGGGGGGGGGGGGGGGGGGGGGGGGGGGGGGGGGGGGGGGGGGGGGGGGGGGGG
>JAUCMU010000001.1:20173409-20184594 GCA_032275025.1 Enteromius treurensis
GCCCATTTTAGTTTAATAAGTCTTACCATGATGGTGTTTAGTGTTTGTGTGAATGAAACTGAGCACCTTCTATATGTGTTACTATTGTAATGATATTTGTGATGAGCTTTGGTTCATCATATGACTTTCTCATAACCACCTGCATTTGGTAATTATCAGTGTATTTCAAAGGTACAAAATGAATTTCACTATTTTAACTGTTCAGTATATTAACATTATTTCAGATATTACAGTGTCTCATTAGAAAATACGGTAATTAACTGTAAATTTAAAATCAAACCGTAAAATTATTGACCAAACAAAATAAATTTTGCCGTAAAAGAAATTAAGGTTTTTTAACGGTAGAATTTCGGCAACCCCAGCTGCCAGTAAATTACCGTAAAAATAACTCTTTTTTTTTTTTACAGTGTTGATAAATGAAGATGCTTCCTTGGCATTGATAGTTCCTTTGCAACAACTGTCCACAGCTATTTCATAAAGTGGTACAGACATCACTGGCCAAGGAATAACTATTTTAGACTATTTTAGACAAAAAAATCTGTATAAAAAATAATTTTATCCATTACGTTTATGGGCATTTCCTTAGGAAATACTCCTTAGGAGTAGTTTATCAGTGGTGATGTCTGGCACAAATCAAGCAGAAAACACAGGTAACAGGTTAACACAAAGTTAAGCTTAAGTAAGGAAAATCATACCTAATACTTACTTACATAGTAACTACTGTATGTGTACGTAGCCTATGTAACCCAGTGTAAGTACACACTGGTGCATAGTATCTACAGCTGTAATATTTCTGTGACTACACACATGTAACTACCCTCAGAATGATGCGTGTAAGTACAACTGTGTAACCGGACATTGGTAACAATACTTTTTTCACTTCACTAAGTCCTTGTGTAACAGGAATTATATAACTACATTTTGTAACAACTCGATCCATGCGGTGGAGATGGGATTTGTAAATTGGAAGGAGCTGGATCCGGAGTTGCTGAACCACTGTAGTACCAGTGTAATTACACAGTAACTCCTCAGAAACTATTCACTTAATATAAAATGTAACAATCTTGATGCTAACCACAATTTATATGTAAAGCCTAACTTACTGGCCACTGCTGTGTAACATCAGAGTAATTACATGGTAAATCTACAGAAATATCTACTTAATATAAAGCGCAAAACATTTGTACTTACACATACTCTTCAGTGGGTTGTTGCATATGTGTAATTACACAAATATTACAGCTGTAGATCCTATGTATCAATGTGTATTTGCACTGTGATTACATACTACATACACATCTAGTTACTATGCAAGTACACAGGTATCAGAGATACAAAATAAAGTGGGACCGCATGGGTTAGGGTTTGTTAATTTTCATTTTTGGGTGAACTAGCACAAGCTACAGCATTTAGGGCCTTACAAGTAAGCAGCAATATTCTGATATGGAACGTAATAGGTAGCAAGTGTAGAGATTATAAGATTGGGGCAACATGATAATATTTTCTTGATCTGGTTAGGACTGTAGCAGCTGCATTTTGGAAATACTGTCGCTTATTTATACAGGGCAACCACCTAGTAGTGCATCTCAATAGTCGATGTAAATGTAAACTAAACGTTCTAAAAATGTATTAATAAGGGGCAACAAGTATATTGAAAATAGCAGAGGGCCTAAGACAGACCCTTGTAGCACTCCGTGCATAATCCACATATTTACTGCAATTTTCTTTTTGAAACTTTCAGTTTGAATGCAATACTCACACTATTTATATCACTAAATGTCACAGTATGCATCTACAAACCTTACAGAGTGTATGATGAGGTTTTAACTTGACAATCTATCTGCATTGAATAAACACACTTCCCTTATCCTGACTATGATAAAATGTTAAATTTTACAGTGTAATATAAGGGCTATTAAAAATGCACAAGATTTTAAGTGCAAACTTGCACCTTTATAATTTTTGTTTTAGGCCACTGTTTCTGCTGCCGGAAATGCGAGATCGTGCTGTGATCTTTGTTTGTTTTGATTTCGAGCACTGCTGAGAGATCCAAATCAGATCCAGAATCAGAATTAGATCCGGAATCGCGAACCTCTAAAAACAATCTGAACCGAACAATGCACGTGCTGACTATGAACTTTGCTGAATCAAACGAACTGAAGCCAAACGGAGTGTTTTTCTTTTCTCCTGCGTTTAGTGCTTCATCTCTCTCTCTCTCTCTCTGAGCAGGAGTTAATTAGAGAACAGTTGTGAGTTGCGTTCACACAGCCCAGCCCAACGGGCGTCTGGTAAATGACAGGGCTCCGTTTGCACACTCTTTTAAAACCCAGCGGTGTGGCTGCAACCCCCCCCAAACTTACACCAATTACGACAACTTCTGCCACTCCCTCCATTGCCCTGCTCCGTCCTCTGTTTATGCTTTTGGCTGGGGCAATTTTTCACTGGTCTCGGGTTAGGATTTGCAAATGCAAAGATCTAGCTAAGCAGTAAAAGACTTGTTTTGTGAGACATGCTTTGTTGTGGTTGAATATTGATCCAGTCCTAAGGCTGATCTTAAACATGATCTCTAATTTAAAACCAGCCTTTGTTATAAAACCTCTCTCTTTTTTTAAAGACGAGAGCTGTATTATGAAAATGCACTTCAAAGAAAAGAGTGAAAAAGATCTGCACTCTCTCCAAAAACACCAACCACCTCCTCTGTCCTTTTCTCCTCTTCACGACAGCCAGTACACCCATCTGGAGCCCCAAGGGTTTCTGGGATGGAGCGCGTCCAGGAGAAGAGAGTGGGGGAGGAGAGCTGGGCCTCCAAATTAGTGGTGATTGCAGTCGTTAGCGTTGCTTGTTTGTTTGTGTTTGAATCCACTATGGTTAACAGTGGAAGAAGTGAAGTGTGGAAAATGAGAGAGAGAGGAAGAGAGGAAAAAAGTGTATTCAGGATTGTTCTTACCTACTGTTGCAGTCATAGAGTTTGTTTGTTTGTTACGACTGGAAGGGACAGAATATGCGATGTTTGCAAACAAAAGCATATTTGGAGATATTGAAGTGAATACTGTGCACGGACACAGAAAACTGTCAATTGACCTGCAAACTGAAATATATGAAAAAAAAAAAAAAAAAAAAAAACCCCGAAAAAAAAACTGTAGAAGTTATTTCTAAAGCACAATATAGAGTCTGAAAGTCAAATGTTCGAGGTCAGATTTTCTTTTAAGAATTTAATACTTTTGTTTTCAGTAAAGACAGTAAAATCTTAAAGCAGTGTAGCCTATGTTACAAACTATTTTACATGATTTCAAGAATTTTCTTTTAATAAAAAAAATAAATAAATAAATAAAAATCACAATTTCCATAAAAATATTAAGCAATACAATTGGTTTCAGCATTGTTTGACGCTGAAAATTCAGCTTTGCATCACAGGAATAAATTCTTATTATATTATTATTTTAAAATCTTATACAATATAAAACACATATTCACATTACTATAGTTTTTGCTGTATTTTTGATCAAATAAATACAGGCTTGATGAGCATAAGAGACTTATTTTAAAATATTAAATATTATTATATATTAAAATGTAAAAAATAATTTTTTTTTTGTTAGGTATATTGCATAGTGATCTATATGTACAGTATATATTTTTATAAGAGATTACTTTACAGAGTTTATAACACTACATAAAATTATAAATGATAAAATACATATTATAAAGATTCATTTTTAATTATATACTATTACGTAGTATTTTCTTACAGTGGCTTTTATTCATTATCTGAATCATACGTCATTTTTATTAATATAATAGAGTATCGTGTACTGTATAGCTACACTGTAAAAAAAAATGACTGTGATTTCAACTGTAAAAACTGAAAATGCTATGTTAAAAAAAACCTGTTAAATGGTTAATTGTAAATTCCTGTAAAATTTACAGGGATAAACCATAAACTGACTTTTCCCAGAATTCCTTGCATTGCATGTTTGAAATAACTATGTTTCTTCTTATCGGTTATGTTTATTAGGGTTGTATGTTACATGTAATGTCATTTAATTAATGTTTATTGCACATTGCCTCACCATTATGATGTTTAGTGCTTGTGTGAATGACACTGAGCACCTTCTAAATAGGTTAATATTTAAAATCTGCTTGTGATGGGCTTTGGTTCATCATGTGACTTTCTCATCACCACCTGCATTTGGTGCTTATCAATGTATTTCAAAGGTACACAAATTTCAATACTGTAATAGGTTGGTATATTAACATTAAGTCAGTTGATGAAATTACGGTATTTAATTGTAAATGTAACTTAAAGCTGTAAAACCTAAAACGTTGTCATCACATTTTTTAACAGTCGAATTTCCAGCAACCACACCTACATTTTTTTAATTATATAGGTATTTTATACTATACAGTTACAATTCGTAAACAGTTATATTGCCATAAAATTTTAATTTACATATAGGATCCCTACTAGACATATTTACTGGACCCATCTGTATTCTTCCAACAAAGCAACAGATGCAAGTTTTGTCGTAGCAAGCAGCAGTCACCGTTAAAAAATTCTCCTTCTTTATGACTTAGCAGGGAGTTTGCCCTGCACATCCCTTAGTCCACAAAGGAACAAGTCATGTTCGTTCCATCCAGTGAACTCCCCTTACAGTCGAGAAACTCGATGAGTCATGGCGAGGGATTCCCTACCCCTCTATCCCAAATATGGGCAGGAAGAATGGAGCGTTTTTAGGAAGGAATGCTGATTGGGGCCCTTGGCGAGGGGGTGTGCTAATGCATTTGTAACACTGCGGCCTCGTGTTTGTGGCGCGCATCCCACTGTGCAGCCAGGAAATCATCAGGACAATTTGACAAGGAATGTCTAGTATTTTAGACTAATCATCTGTGAGGTATTTCAGCCAATCTGAACCACATGGTTGACCTCTATTACAGCTGCTCTTAAAATACATTTGTCACGTCGCATTTCCAGTAAGACTTAGTCGCTTTTCAGGTGTCACAGCAATAAATTCATGTCCAATTGAAGTGGACATTTACAGCATAAAGCCTTTGCTTGGTACAAAGTGTATATAAAAGCACATAAACAGTGCAGCGGTCTAGTCAGAAGTAATTTCACAAACACTTTACACACAGTACACTTATTAAAGGAGCAACCTGAGGTTTACTGCCCCACTCATGGGCACAATGATACAAGCTCACAAATCGCCCCTTGCAGAGTTCAAACCTACAACCGGCCCACATCTAAAACCACTACTCCACTACACCTTCAAAAAATACCAGTCTACCCAAGCCATTACTTAAACATTTCAGTTCATTGGCCTTTTTTAAAAGTTTGTAGCCATATATAAAAGTATCTGAAACAATCACAGGGAGCCCATCAAGCTGTGATTGTAATGAGAATGACAATCTTTTTGTGTGATTAAGATCAGGCCAGGATGACTGGATGATGAATCAACTTTGCTTTAGTCATGTTAGGCTCTCGCAGAAGTATTTGAAATTTTTTCAGATTTTTCTTCTTCAGCTGACTCCTAATGAAACTTCACTGAAAATATAAAATCCCATCGTTCTCATATCAACAGTTTTGAGGCTTTTATGATTAATAACAACATCAGGTTATGGCTTGTCAGAGGTGCCACATAAAAGTGAGTTTTATATTTGTATTTAATTTCTTTAATACATTACATATATCTACATACATTTAAACTTGATTGATTTTATACAATGCATTCTGGATTAAGTAAAACTTTTAATTAAAAATTTTAAACTCTGTTAAAAAAAAACTGTGTTATAAAAATATTATTACAATGTAAAATAACTGCTTTTTTATATATTTATAATCCTAAGGCCATGTCCACACTAATATGTTTTCATTTGCAGTCATGTGACCAATTAAACTAAGATGGAGGACGGCATTGTATAGCAGTCTTGCAACTTCGTACTCTTGTGTTACTCGCAGCAACAACTCCACCTCATTGTCAGTCCATTTAAAAAACTCAGTGCTTTTCTGCAACATTTTGACGCAAAGTTTCAAAGGTCCGGAAAGTAAATAAACGTCAGACGGAAATGACGCAACGTCTAATGTTTCACGCATGCGCAGTACAGGAACGTAAGCGTTTTCAGTCGTTTTTCAGTGTGGATGATCAACTCTGAATCAATTGAAAACGATAGTGTGAACGCGGATGTTTAAAAAACACTAATTTTTTTTCAAATACTGTACATTATTGAAGCTCCTCTATGCCCCGCCTAATTTTCTACAAAGCCCCTCCTTCACAGTTTGCTCTGATTGGCCAGTGATTGGTCAATTGTGATTGGCACAAGCACGTGTGAAATGTAAAAATACTGTCACTTTTACTCTATGGAATGCATCCTGGAATGTTCCCGTAAAGGTATTAACTTACCCAAAATATGAATGGAAGTATATATCATTTTCAAATTAAAAGGTTTTAGACAATAAGCAGAGATATTGTGAATCTGACTTGGCAAATGTTAGAGTCTTTGAGACTTGACATTACAGCACTTACTTCTGACTTGCCTTGGACTGCAGATTGGAGATGAGTCATGTCTTCACAGAACTTCACAGTTAGCTGCGCTTCTGGAGGGATGCAGCAGGTAGCAATTTCCATCTGATGTGGGTAAATGAAACGAAGAACAACAGCATCAACAACAGTCAAAAGCAGTCTAAGCCTAAAGGTTGCGATATAAGGACTATGATGTCAAGTCTAAGCTACATTTGTGAGAAACGTGAGTTGACATTTCCGAATGATGTGGATTTGTTACATAATGAAACTTCTGAGTCATTCTTACAGAAATCCCCACTATTCAAATTGCTTCATACACATACACTTGTAATTATATGGAAAGCTGTATAGGTAGCCTACCTGTCCACCCCATATAAAGATTTATTGATGCATTTTAGTAAGATTTTAGTTACTGACTTTTAGTTATTTTCTATCAAATTTAGGGTCTCCTATGGATTTCTACAATGCAGAAAACAAGGATGTAATCACAAAATCCAGTCATAAAAATGGAATTTTAACACGGTATGATGCAGAATGTCACTTTTGAAAGATACATCAAAAATACAATGTTAGACATTTAGTTTTTTACAGAACCATTGAGAGAAATATTACTTAATTTAATTATACTACTACTAATAATAATTTATTATTACATTATTTTAAAGAAGTTTTTAAAGATAAATATTTAAGAGAAGAATTTATAAAGCAGAACAATTTAATAACACAATCTGTGATAAATAATAAATAAAAATGAAAACTGAATTTGGATAGTAAATAAATAAATTATTTAATTAATTAATTAATTAATTTGTATTTCAATAAAATGAATTTGAGGGGGGAGAAAACAAGACCCTAAAATGTAATTTTTTTTTTGTTAAACTTTTAATAAATGTCTGTGTAGGTTTCATGATTTTAATTAATTATGCATGGTTTTTTTTGAATATATATTTTTTTATTCTAGTCTAGAAAAAAAAAAAAAAGAATCCATGAACATTAAAAGGGAAATTGAATTGAAAGATTTAATTTAGAAAAAAATATAAAAGGCCATAAAAACTCAAGCCTTTTCAATCATTATTTGAGAATTAAGACTGAATTAGACCCATGGACACATGCCTCTACGTCTTCTATGTGACATAAAGATGTTGTCCGTCTTAACTGGTTCTCTACCATTTCTAACTCTAATTACTGTTTTTCTACATCTCTCTTGTCTACTGTTACTGTTTTTTCTCTTTCTCTCTCTTTAACCACTGCAATTATGAGTACTAGCAAACAGACCCAAATGCCCCATGGGAGACGCAGAGAGGACCACGCACGGCAGAAATTAGAGAGCAGAGAGACTCTGATGCTGTCATTAAACAGAGCTATCAACGCAAATCATTTCTAGAGTGTTGTTTTGTTTTTTTATCCAACTCTGAAAAGGGTGTGTTAACAGTCTTTTACGTTTTAAAGTCTAGATGTGCAAACATTATTGTTTTTTATCATAATTTGTGTAAAAAAAAAAAAAAAAAAAAAAAAAAAAACCTAAACAATTAACCTGCATAGGGATGTATGTTTTCTTGGCTTTTTCTTAGCTTTTGACACATACAGAGGCAATGCAACCTGAAATAACAGAGCAAAGTATAACATTAGAGAAATGATGCTGAGAAAGTGATAAAACTGGGATTTAAAACACTTTTTTATAAGTTCAGCAAAATGATATTCATATATCTTTAGTTATACATATAGATATATGCATGAAAGTTTCACAACATGTCAATTAATGTACATGAACGATCTCTTAACCACTAAAAAATGTCAATGAATTTTTGCATTTTACTGAATAAAACTGTGTGGTGTTTGCCCATGAAATGATGATGTGGGTGGTTGCTAGGGCATTGCAATGTGGTTGCTAAGGTGATCTTACTGCTTATTGCTTGGCCCAAGTAAAAAGAAAAATCCACCCCCAAGTCTCTGTTATTTTGGTTCCTAGATATAGTTCAGATTCCTCATTCATTGTCTATGGGATTTTCTTTTTTCCTGTTTTATAAAAAAAATGTAGTACACTAAATGACTTTTTTTCCAGATGAACAGTCTGAAGAAGTGGACAGTAGCTGTCAAATGTCAGAGGCAGTCTGCAGATTTGAGTTGACAGATTTAATAAAAATTCATGATAGACACAAACTCTGATTCTTTAGCTCCAGAACAAACATTGCTTCTGGTTGAGTTTGTTGAGATCGAAACAACAAAAGTCTGGTAGTGTGTGATCCTCATGCAGATATAATAGCCAGTTTCCCTCTGTCATTATTGACAAAGTCTGTAAGTGTGTTATGCTATTCAGTGTATTGTAGTGGGCTCTAGTCTTTCTCAGTTACACACTGAAGGTTAGAGGTTTGTTCAAATCCAGACATGTGCATGTAATAATGAACATAGCAGACATCTGAGCCACTGAAGACACAGTGGAGTATAAGATTTTTTAATGAACCTCTGTTAATCGTCTTTCCTAACAATGTGTTAATTAGCGAGGTTCACGACGAACGCGGCTAAAATAAACAGTCCATCTTGGACAAGAGGGGCGTGGTCAGCACAGCTAATTTGCATTTAAAGGAAAATGCTACAAAACGGCTGGCCTTAAAAGAGAGGTGTTTATGACAGTGTTTTACACTACCATTGAGGAATTTTAACCAAACTATTTTATAGCCTTTTTTAAGACCCTAAAGAATCATATCAACTTGTGGAAAATAGGCATGTGATGACCCCTTTAAAAAGTTTCTTGCTCACCAACACCCCCTTTTTTTATTTGAAAATAATAATAATAAGAAGAAGAAATGTTTCTTGAGCATAAAATCAGCATAATAGAATTATTTCTAAAAGATCATGTGACCCTGAGGACTGGAGTAATAATGCTGAAAATTCAGCTTTGCATCACAGGAATAAAAATAGAAAATAGAAATATAAAAAAAAGAAAACTTAAAACTTAAAATAGAAAATAATTATTTAAGTTGTACTAATTTTTCACAGTATTCAAATATTTTTTAATCAAGCTTTTGACAAATTTCAAATTTTTTTCTAAATGTTAAACTTTACACACTTACTTTTGAAGTTAAATTTTCACTGTTTAATAACCATTAACTACGACCATCAAACTCCTAATTTGCTGCTTAATATAAGTAGGCTAAGGAAAGTTGTAAAGTTTAGGTATGAATAAGGAATGTAGAATACGGTCTTGCAGAATCAGTACTAATTAAAAGACAATATGTTATTAAAAGACATGCTATTATTAAGCAACTAGCTAATAATGAGAATTGGTCCCAATAGTGTTACTGATTTGCCTGTCCATTACAAAGTAGCAGTGTTTTGGATTTTACATCTACCGTCACTTTTAATATAGTTTACCACTGAAGAGAAAGCAAACTCTATCCTACAACATAACCGAACACATCTGCATTAGCACAATCCGAGCTCCCTGCAGTATGATAAGAAGGGCCACATCTGGATCTTATACTGACCTGCTGCCTGCCAGGATTCTGCTGTCTTAACAGAGTTTAGAAACCAGCAGTCAGGGATAATGGAATTGCAGTTGTGGTTTCCCAAAAGCGGGGAGTCCCCCTTGCTTTTCCAGGCCTGACTAAGAGCTTTCTCCGTGGGCTGAGGAACAGGACTCTGTCCTCGTCTAGCAGGGTCCCGTTACCGTACAGGCTCCAGCCTCTGATTCACGTCTGACTGAATGGAAACGTGATGAAAGTAGTTTATCACTCAAATATGCAGACATGAAACGGCTCAATGTGCTACTGTTATGTCTCTCTCTGTGAGGTCTTGGTTGGCGTTTATGACTAATCGTCTAAATACTCCACACAGAACCACACACATACACCTTACGAACTCCTGTATCTCCCACTTCCTACATGACATAAAACATAATTTCCTTAATAACATTCCACTGAGGTCATCCCAAACAATGCAACCGGCCAGGCTTCATCCTCTTGTGAAACTGCGCCAGCAGAACTATCCCAAGTATTTCCAGACTGGCTCTCAAGACATTCTTCCCGTCAGTCCTACACAGAGGTTCCCACCTTACCTTTGCAGGGGTGGAGTGATGTCATAAGACACTTTGAGAACTTGTGCGAGGGATGTTTCTCTGACATTATGCTTTCCAGACAGTGATAAATAAAGCCGTATGAATGAGACGATGACTAGACTCACTAATCAGAGATGTCACTACATCTTTTTTTCTATTTCCTTCCTCTTACTCTATAAAAAAATAAACGTAATATCAAATAATAAATAAAATATATATGAGTGTGTGTATGTGTGTGTATATATACAGTGGGTACGGAAAGTATTCAGACCCCCTTAAAATGTTTCACTCTTTGTTATATTGCAGCCATTTGCTAAAATCATTGAAGTTCATTTTTTCCCCTCAATGAACAAACAGCACCCCATATTGACAGAAAACACAGAATTGTTGACATTTTTGTAGATTTATTAAAAAAAGAAGAACTGAAATATCACATGGTCCTAAGTATTCAGACCCTTTGCTGTGATACTCATATATTTAACTGTAAAGTTGAGATGTTTCTCCACCTTAATTTGAGTCCAGCTGTGTTTGATTAAACTGATTGGACTTGATTAAGAAAGCCACACACCTGTCTATATAAGACCTTACAGCTCACAATGCATGTCAGAGCAAA
>JAUCMU010000001.1:20190991-20204614 GCA_032275025.1 Enteromius treurensis
ATATACACACACACATACACAAATATATATACACACACACATACACATACACACACACACACACACACACATATACACAAATATATATATATATATACACACACACACATAAATAAACACACATATATACACACACACATATATATATACACACACACACACATAAATAAACACACATATACACACACACACATATATATATACACACATATACACACACACATATACACACACACAGATACACATGCACAGATAGATAGATAGATATATAAACAAAAAAAAAGAAAAAAAACAAAAACATATAGCATATTAAGGACTAGCCAATTGGAAATTTTGCCTTTTAGCCCATGTTTTAGTTTTAGGCCATCTAATTTTTTTGTGTATTGCTTGAACAAAATTTACTTTCATGCATTTAAAACATGAAAACCTGATAAAAAAATATTAATGACTCATCCTGCACTGCATTCATCTTTATCCAATCAAATTCTCTCAAATATGAAAGCCCCTCCCCTTATACCATTTTAAACTCTTACTATTTCACATGTTAGCGATTTCATATAATGTGATTCGTGCTAAAACTAAATAAATAATAATATAAAATAAGCATCTTCTAACCCAACCATTAAGCCTACCCATCAATGGGGGACCTAAGCAGATTGTACGAAAACGCACAAAACAAGCTCAAATAAATTAAACATCAATTAAGACGAGTACACACTTGCATATCGCCTTAATGCAAAATACTCACAAACCTATTGAAAACTGCTTTATGTTAGGTTAACGACTGGCCATTTTCGATGCACATTAAAAACATACAGCCTCGTGCAGCTTCAGCGTTGACTGAGAATGGCTGACTGGGTGTGATGTGATCTGTATGAGGTAATGGCGGGAAAAGGTTGTGAGGTAGTTTTTATGACCCTGGCTCGTGCCTCCCCTGCCTCCAGCTGACACTATCGCAGTCTAATGAGAATAAATGTGATTCCAGCCCCAAGATGTCCGGCAGCCTGCACCTTCTTGCGCGCGTCTGCCGCTGATAGTTTCTCTAGTATGAGTGTGTGTTTAGGGAGTGGACCGTACGCTGTTGATCAAATGAGCGCCAGTAAATCAAATCATTATGATGTCCCCCCAAGAGAAAAAACATAGACTTCCATTCTGTTTTTTTGCCATTTTTTAAACGAAGACGTCACCTTCTCTCGGCTGTCCCCTTGAAGAGACGAGTAATGTAAGGGAAGTAGAGTGGATGGGGGGTGAACAGTTGTCCGTACGGATACAGTGACCCTGAGGCTCCGTTTTAAATGATTTGCACTGGGCAGCGATTGCAAAAATTCCGCCTGACTTCACCCGTTCGGTAACGTGCCAAAGTCACCCAATGATGATGACATCATGAAAGATGATGTAATCCAAAGATTCCAGACTAGCCCTCGTGCCTATTTTCAGAAGCATAAAACTTTTCCAAACGAGTAGCACTATGCTGAAGAAAAAATCCCTAATCCCTCAATTAGAGCTGAAAATATAAAAAGTGATCGCTTTGCCAATGAGAGAACGCAATGAAAATCTTAATGGAAACCACAGAATAGGTTTGCGATTATAAACTTCCCTACAACCTGAGCCTATAGTAACCATTATAGAATTATATAACTTTTGTGTAATGTAGGATTATGCTCTGGACATCTATTGAATGCAAAGTGTAATCTTGAACGGGCACCCCCTGTAGTCATGTATATTCTATAACATTGCTTTATTGTATTTAACACCAATAGGCTTTATAAATTGGAGTTAAAATAACAAATAACTATGTTTTTTTGGAGCAACTCACCACATCAAATTCATAACACTAAATTTTGATTTCTGATATAAATAGTTTTTAAATATTCATGCACCCAATTCAGATTCTTGCTAAATATAGTCTAATGTATTGCAGTACAAATATTTTAAATATAAAATAGTTTAAACCTGTCTTATTTTTAAAATATTTTTATACAACTCTTTATGGGATTGCTCAGCCCAAAATGAAAATTTGGTCATCATTCTTTCGCCCACATGTCATTCTAAACTTCATGGGGTTTGTGTTGTAAAAAAAACAGTCATACAGGTTTGGAACAACATGAAGGTGGAAAAAATGTTGACAGATTGTTTGGTTGATGTAGGCCCATTCCTTGAATTTGTTAGCTACACAGTTAAATTAAAAACTAATCAATAGCTATTGAGTTCAAAAGTCCCTAAAATTGAAACAAAGCTGACTGTTTAAGTGTAAATGTGGGTGTAAAGGAAGCTCTCATTCACCTCTGTCCTGAGGCTAACCCTCCCACTCACCCACCTCAGTAAGCATGACCCTAATTCAAACCATGTGCCTCCAAATTGAAAACATGGATTCAAAATGGAGTATTTGCTTTTTCACTGACTAATGTCTCCCAGGAGACACCTTCAGCCAGTCCAATTGTGTCAGAAAGAGGGACAAGGGGCAATGTTGAGTGTTCATAAGCCTTCAGTTAAATGCTCTTGCATGAGCTTAAGTGAACGTAGTACTGCACATACATGGAGTGTGTTAGAATCCAATCCCGGACGATTTCTGACACGAAGGCTTCAGAGCAGTCACCAGAATGCTGGTGTTCACAATATAAACTGTGAGATAAATGATCTCTGAACATTTGTTGAGCCTGCGGGTGTGTGCTGAGTGTGTGAGACAGGCAGGGAGTGATTTGAGTTATAACGCCCAAACCCTAAGAAAATAATCCAAATAGAGGATTGCTGTAACCTGATTTGCTTTCTTTACACAGAGAGGTGGAAAAATAAGTCATGGTTGTAAAGGCAGAACTTTGAACGGCATGTACCTCTTCATTGGATTGGTATTTCAACACGCATAGTATTTAGACAAAGACAACAAAAATCATTCCTTACTCTCTCAAAACAAAGGTTGTCACTGGGCCGGTACAGTTTAGGTGTGCCACTTATATGTACTATCAAGGGGTGTCATCCCAAAGGCAGCTTTTGTACCTTTTTTCTGAGAGTGGCTTCTATTGTTGCTTAAAAACCTTTAACATTCATGGAACTTTCAATTCCACAAATCATCCTTTAAAGTTTAAAAATGAAAGGTTCCATAAGGTTCTTTTAAAAAACGATCTCTGAAAGGTTATTTGGAGAACCAAAATGGTTCTTCGTTTATTTTTAAATGGTTCTTCCTTCGTTTTTAAGCGTAAAAGCCATTCTGCAAACAAAACCTGTACAAAATCATCTGACCTTTTTTTTTTTCTTCACTTAGATCCGTGGAAACTTTTCAAACCCTTCACAGGTGCTGAGCTCAAATTTAGTCTGTGGTTCAAAATATGAGTTTAGAGTCACAGCCTCTGGATTGTGGTCAGATTAGTCAGACAGTGATACGTCTTGTAACCAGAACAAGGTTTATTGACGATAAAACCAGTTCTAAAGGCTCAATTTAATGCAAGACACATGAACAATAAGAAATAAAGAGATTCGGTGAAGGTTAATTGACTTATGAGATACTGATTGAAAGCTTGATTTGATACCTCAAATTCACATTCCCAAGGTGATGCCATGGCAACCACAGAATGACCTCAGCACTGCATTACATTATATTGTCAAGCAGAGAAAAGGGTTCTTCCCTACGCTTGACTTACGCTGATAATGAATCTCAATTGTACAACTATGACTATGTGTCACTCTTTTTGCATTTGCACTGCTTTTATCATGCAAATATGAAACCAATCACACACACGCAAGAACAATTGTTGTTGATATGTGACCCTGCACAGATGGAGTCAAGTCAGGGGCAAATAACTCTGAAAGCAGTTTAGACCCGATTTCTTCCTAATCCCAACAGAAAAAAAGTTCAGAATATCTGTTCAAAAAGCGAATTAACCCCAAAATTAAATTCAGTTTAAATTTCAAAAACTGGCTCGTATTCAAAACCAGGAATTCTGACCCTTCTCCCATTCAGACACAGAAAATATTCACTTTATAGAATCATTACTTAGAAAGTTATAGATTTGTTAACATTTAGACATGTTTTGAGAATTTAAGTTCTCTATAACAGTTGAAAACTCAGGCTTTGGTCATTTTTAATTGTTCCTCAAAGCCACAACAAAAAAGTACTGTAGCCACAAATCCCTCGTTAAAACATTTAAAGAAGTGATGCGATGACGCTCTGTGAATACAAGCACAATAGTGGCCATCAGTTTCCTGTTTTCTCATAATGACTGACTTACTCACAAAAGAGTCAGAGGACATTCTGATGGGAAACGAGCCGTAGTAATTGAAACGTTACTATCGCACAACTTTCAGAGAAAAAAACAAAACAAACGTTTGGATTGAAGGTAAGACTTAAATTCACAATGAAAGTATTATATTCTTTCAGCAAAAAAAGTCTGACGTCAAAAGACAAGTTTTTGAGCTTCCACAAAGACCTTAACAGTTCTCACAATCTACATTTGTGGTGCTTTAAAGAACCCAGTAACAACAATGTATTTATAGTCAACTCAAGATAGCGCCAAAATAGGTTTTAAATTGTGTCTAAATCACTCAGTAAGGACTAGCTAGTTTGGTTCAATGTAACATACAAATATATAACATGTAAAAATGCAAACATGGAATTGGATTGGATGTCAAATCAGAGGCCAAAGTGCACTTTACAGAAAAATAGTTGTTGATGGAAAGAAGGTTCTTTGCTGACACGACTAAGAAGCACAAGAACCTTTATTCTTAGTGCAGAGAGACTGATAGTAATTAGATTAATAGAATTGCTTGAGGGAATCATACTTATGATTTCTGTTTTGTAAACACACAAAAAAAAATACAGAATCAAAAAGTACAGAATCAACTGTACATGTGCTGTTTTGCTGAATAAGAATACAAAACACCCAAAATTGAACATGAGGCTCTCCTAAACGCTCCTTTTCAGTTACACAAAGTAAGTTAAGTACTAAATACAAGAGAGACATCACAAACAAACAAAAAATCATAATAATCAAATACAGTGCAAAACCATCAAACACACCAGTCACGAAGATTCTCGTGACTTCATCCAAGCCCATTTCATTTCTGCTACAGGCCGTAATCGTGAGATCCCACCACACCCTTCACAGCCTATTTTAAGAGTCTCAGAACTAAAAATAACTCTATTAATTCTGTTTCTTTAGTAGAGGGAGCATCTGGAAGGCTGAACGTGGGCACCGGGGTTCGATAAGATCACTCTCGGATGCGTCACCCTCCCTCTGATTGAATAATGAATCATACATTGAGAGTGAAGCGTGCGGGAAAGCCCCGCAGTGAAACACAGTGGAGGTTCTATTCAGCGTGAGATTGAGCCCCAGAGATAGACGTCTAGGGGCCAGGGCCATCGCTCACACACACACACACACACACTGAGAGAGTAAGGGGCCATCATCCACCACCCACTCGCAGGGTGAGGTTTCACTCACTCACACACACATTTCCAGTCAGTCCCCCCACTCTCACAACCACCCTAGAGTCCTCGTCTGGCTCTGCATCAGAGGGAGAGAAAAAAAGAGCAGAGAGATGAATAGAAAGAAAAAGATGAGAGAATGACATGACCCCACAGGAATATACATCATGTCGTATGACTGTCCTTAAAAAAAAAAAGATAATGAAGGAGAGCGGGGCAAGTTTCACAGCTGGATATGCCACAGTGTTAACTGATAACTGAAGTGATTTAAATAGATAAAACCATAAATTCCATTCCAATGGTTTGTATGCTACTTTTAAATGCTTCTGTCCTAAATTATTAATATAATTTATAAATGATGAAAAATGTGTTAACTAAAACTTCACTATCATGTACTTGATACACACTCTTACAAAAAAGTAAAAAAAATTGGAGCATTTAGGTACTAATATTCACCACAGGGATAAATAAGGTGGAGCTAAAGGTGACAACTTATACCTGAGAAAAATGTAGCTTATTAATATTAGCCTATGGAAAAACTCAAAGTGTAGTAATTTATAATAGTTCAATATTTTGTATGACAATTTTTTAATTGTTGATGTTGTTCACATTTTTTTGAAAAGCCATATACTGTATATACCTTCCAAATGTTTGAGGCCTGTTATAGGCTATGTGTAAATGTTCATCATGCTCAGCAAGCCTGGGTTTATCTAATAATAAAAATAAAAACAATTATGGTTTTATCTATTTTAATCATTTCAGTTATCAGTCAACATTGTGGCATTTCCAGCTGTGGAACATGGCCCCACTCTCCTTTATTGTTTTAAATTCTTTATCTTTATTTTACAGGACAATCATACGACACGATGTACATTCCTGTGGAGTCAAAAACAGTTATATTCTGAAATATTATTACAATTTATCTGTTTCCATTTGAACATATTTCTGGCTGAATACTCAGTATCATTACTCCTGTCTTCAGTGTCACGTGGTCCTACAGAAATCATGATTTGATGCTCAAGTAACATTTATTATTTTCATCATAAAACAGTTGTGCTACTTAATACTGTTTGGAAACGATAACACATTTTTGAGGAATAGAAAGTTAAAAACAGCGTCAATTTGAAATAGAAAACTTGTGTAATGTTCAATAGATTTGTATACTATATATCCAAAAGTTTGAGGTCTATAAGCTATTTTAGTTTTTTACATCATTAGATTTTTTACATTATTTATGTATCATAATTTTTAAACACTTTTAACAATGAAAACAATTAAATGCATTTTTATGCAATTTAATGACAGCTTTCAATTGTTACAAATTGCTGTGCTGCTTTGCCCTATTCAGATTTTTTCCCTTTCATAGAAACGCTCAGTAGGTTGTTAAGATTTTAATTTACATGCCTATCCATAAATTCATTTTTGATTTTGTTTGAATGAACCCACTCTGAGAAATATTCACATGATTAAAAGTGTGACAGCTAGCCCTAGTTTCACCTACACAATTCATTATTATTTCTAATCAGGCAGATTTAAAAGAAAGAAAAAATACATAAAGAGGTAAACAGGTTGAAAAAAACAAAAGGTGGATGCAGTCTTTGGATGTTACGAAAAAGTCAAAAAGTAAGACAATCAAGCTCAAGTCAGGAGAGATCTGTGTAAAACGTAAGAAATTAAATGTTGCCCACATCTTAAAAAAGCAACAGTGTGGGTTAAAGAGAGACAAGCAGACAGGCAGATGTGGACCCCCAACAATGCCGGGCCTTTCCTCTGGCCTTCTTCTCGCACAACACTCATCCTTTTACTCATCTGTCTGGGTCTGCTCTCACCATGTCCCAGGAAGTGACATAATACCCCAGCCATCCATCCTGCTAGACACTGTCTGCAGCCGCAGCGCTGGCTTCTCATTGGCCTGTCAGGAACCCACAGTGGTTCAGCCCAGACCTCCACGAGCCTGGGGTTGCTGAGTTCAGTCGGTCTCGTGGAAGTAGATGCTAAACAACAGCAAAAAACAACGCCATAAAGGACTAGCCGTAGGACACAAAATGTCCCACACACTCCTCAGGAAGTTTGTGAAGGGAATCAAGACAGAATGAAGGTGCACTTACAAAATATTTCCTGGGTAGAAAATACTGATAAAAGAAATCAAATACTTAAATACCAATAAGTAACTAGTTTTGCAGCAGTAGCATGTTTATTCGGAAAAAGCTGGTGCCCTGAGGTTCAAATGGTTAGAAGAATTTGAGAATTTATTTTAAAAACTAGAAAAAAACCTCCAGAGGTTTCCAAACATTTAAGGATATTACAAGGTAAAATAAGAAGTTTGAAGTTTTAACTGACTCAGCTGTTTTTAATTCGGTTTTAAGTGGTCGTCAACACTTCCTCTGTTGCATGGTAAAACTTAAATCTGGAAAACATTTGCTTGTGTTACTACTGAAGTACAGCGATCTTCGCAGCTTCACACATAATCACTCAGTTTAATATATGAATCAGATGGCACGTGATGTCCCAAATCCAGTGATTTTGTGTCGGTTGCAGTCTGTGAAGTCACTGAGCTCATAAAATGTGTGCACGGCGCCCTCTACTGATCACACTTGAGTTTCCCAAAGTTTTTGAACGAATTCCTCATTTGTATGATACTATATATAGTGTGTCTCTTGTATTTCTACTCATTGATAAAACTTGATGCTATCTGTTATGACAAAACTGCTTTTTTTAAACATTAAAATAATCTGCTTCAATAAAACAATGGTTTCTACAGAAATATAATCTCAGACTACATCTTGATTCAATGTGTTTCAGTATTTTTAAAATACATTCATTCATTTAAATGCTTTAAAATACTTTACATACTTAAAAAAAGTCACCCTGTCTTATATTTTTAACAGATTTACCAGCTTGTCCTATCTAGCACTTAACAAAATAGTACTTCTATTACAAGTAGTACAAGATATCAGTCGTTAGCTGTTCTAGAGCACAAATCGTCCAAATACTTATAACTTTACATTTAATCATTTAAAACCATAAACGATTAAACCTTAAAAAACAGCTTTATTTTTATGAAATAATTCGCTTTTTCCTCTGTCTTTAAAACAAACACCACGTCACTTCATATTTTGTTATTTTAATGTGTTCACATACATGCATTTATACATGTGACATAATTTATACATAATTCTCCAGTAGTCTTGGGCCAGAGCATCACTGTTCATTCACATTAGAATTATCTTAACAGAGTAGAGCAGAAGACGTTTACATTAGTAAAAAGCTGGTTTTGTGCACCACCTAGTGAAAATATTATACTAATGCTTTAGTATCATTCGCAAACACAGCAAAAGCGTATATTATTTCCGAATGCTGCTCAAATCAACAATAAAAGAGTCAAGCTTTGAATTCACAATCAGTAATTCAGGGCTAATCGTTTTTGTTGTAACACTGAAAATGATTCCATTTGGAACCTAGTCACACGGTGATGTCATAATGCTGGAATACACTTAAACAAATGCTAATTTTCACACACCCTCCCCCACCCAGTTCACTCCTGAACTCTTTCTTTTTTAGCAGGTGTCAAAAGCAGCCACACCAGCCCATCCTGAGGTGTGACGGCCATGCCACCCACTGAGCTGAGAGTGGAGGCATCACCATCAGCTGTTAGACTCGTTTTACTCGTACAGTCAGCTGAACATATGTGAATGATACTGGTATGCGCCGAGAGAATGTTGCTCTTAGGCTTGAGTACTGACTCAGGCAAAAAAAATAAATATGAAGCTAACTCTTTAGGCAGCTTTCATGTCAAAACACTCATGTCAACACCTTCAATCGGAATCTAAAGCATCATCATGCTTATCAAAAATGAAAGATGATTCACAGGTAGCTCATGGCTTGTGTTTTTCCTGAGAATAAAAATGTAGTGTCTCAATGTAGCGGCTCCTGAGGTAGTTCTTCAGAATACACAGAGTGATACTGATCTTCAGATTTCTGGGAAGGAGTTAGACAGCTCCCTGAGTCTGTGAGTGCTTTCGGTGCATGAGAGGTTATTTTCCTCTCTCGCATATGTGAGTAGGTTACCCACAATAAGTCGAAGACAGTCCCGAAGTTCCCTCAAGTCTCTGTCCGAGCGAGAACCGCCTTCTGCGATAGCCATTCTCAAGCATATGTTCTTCAAGTCAACACTGTCCTGGAAGAGAAGACACAAATGCGAAGAGTTAAAAAAGAGCTTATGAATGTAATCAGGAGCAAAAAAGGTGAGTTTAACAATCACATACAGCACCGATCAAATGTCGGCTGGATATTTTCATTTTTAATATGCATTGCATAGCAAGTGTATAATTGTAGCAATAGCCAACAATACACTGTATTTTTATGCCAAAAATCATTAGGATATCAAGTATGTTCCATTAAGATATTTTGTACATTTCCTATCTTGAATATATGAAATAATTAAAAGTATGGTTCATTGCTTAATTTGCACAACTTTAAAAGCGATTTTCTCAATATTTAGATTTATTTTGCACCCTTTATAGCTGTATCTCAATCAAATATTGTCCAGGAAACCTTATTTATTCAGCTTTCAGAGTATATATTATGATTTAATTTAATGCTGCATCATAATGCTGCACTAGTCTTATGACTAGTGTTGTGGTCTAGGGTCACATATATAGAAGTAGCCTACTATTTTGTGTGTGTTTATGGATATATGGCTATTGGTATAGATGGCTGAATTAAACTGGTTAGTAAACAGACTGCACACATGGGAACTCTTGTTTACAAAGCATCCCATGATGCACCTGCAGAGCAGCAATCTAGACAAAAGACTTGCTACAATAGAAAATATTTTCCATTTGACATTATCTGATTTCCATACTCTGCGTTATGCGGTAGTTTTACTGTTCCAAAATGCTATTGTATAAAACAACGGAGCCAGCATGAATTTGGTACGTCGTGACAATTTGAGTCGTTGCGAGCACAACCTTTACAGTCTGGACTCTTATCAAAAGCATCTTACCTTATGCTTGAGCAGGCTCTTTTCGCACGCGACGTCTTTTATAAAAGCTTCCTCTATCGATATGAGACGCGTGAGTATGTCGAGCAGCCGCGCGAGGCAGGTCTCTCGCGCTCTCTCCGCGATAGTCTTCAGTCTGCGGGGCGCCTTCGTCAAATCACCTGGACGCTGACCCTCGCCATCTCTGCTGCTGGTCGTCGCGTGAGCTCGCAGGTCGTTAAGGATGTTCAAGGCATCGATTTGATGCGTTAAAGAGCAGAGCCCCATGTCTGCCTCCTGATCGGCAGCCTTGAGCACTTGACTGTGTGTGCGTTTGTGTGTGTGTGTGTGTGTGTTAGAGAGAGAGGCGCTCTGGTCGAAGCAGCGTGACAAATGACCGGTTTTAAATGTTTTTGCTGTGGCATACTGTTTCTCCAACGACTTCCTCATTGTTTGTGTTTGGAGTGGATGAGCGCTTGCTTACACATGCAAATGTGACCTGATAGTCCTGCCCTCTATCAAGATGCTCAGGAAAAGCTGAAGGTGATGATGGCGTTTCACACCAACTGAGGTGTTAAAACGTTTTGTTCTGAATGCACAAAAACCAGACACAGCTAGCGTTTTAAACCCTTGCTTTATAATTTACCCGATCCCAGACAAATCAGACTGGTTTTAGAGTGTTTCTTCTTCCCAACAGCAGATTTGGTGAACATTGATGATGTCATGGCTGTTCATACTGCTAATATTTTGTTATTCTGCAAAAAATAAAATAACAGAATGACACAAAAAAACAACAACAAAAAAACAGATGACTTCAGTGTGACATTGGTTGCATGATTCCCAAGAAGAGGTCACAGCTGACTATGTCATTACAGGCAGTGTGTTAGCATTTCACAACACAAATACTCAAATCTGAGATTTTAAGAGAAATGAAAGTACCTGACTGCATCTCTTTGATGGTAAGTGCCAAAAGTTTCTCTCTCTCACACACACACACTGCATTTCCATGTTTTATGGGGACATGCCAAAGGCGTTTTATGCTGTACAAACATCTAGCACTCTAAACCTACCCCTTACAGGAAATTTTCTGCATTTTTAGATTTTCCAGGACCGTAATTCTGCATGATTTATACGACAACGATCATGAATGGGCCCACAAGGATTTTGGATATTGCCATCTTTGTGGGGACTTTTTATACCTATAATGTAGGGTTTAGCAGGATCACACACACACTTAAGACTTTATACTATTCGCATTTTAGGTGTCATCAAAAACTGATATGAGCATTTAAGCATAAGCCCAAAGATCATGCTTCATGAGAAATAAATTCAAAATATTTGTTTGTTGCTGGTTTATATACACCCAGCCAACAACCTATTCCAGTCATTAAAAAGCACATCATTTTTTTCCAGTTCTATTCATTACATAGTCTTATCAGTTAATGCATCTTTCATTATAATCGTATATGGACTACCTGGTTATTCAATGAATAAAATGAAACAACTCCAGTTTCAATCATACACTGAATGCTTTAATTGAACTGAAAGAACATACAAAAAAAAGTTGTGATTTTAACAGACTAATTTTTAGTTCTACTCGTCCTCCGTTCACATACCGCAAGTCAGAAACACTCAATATTTAACATCAGTTCCAAAGCCCACCATTTATCCTGTGCTCTCACAACTCAATCTTGACAGTCCTAGACTTCAGTAGCAACATTTATCACAAGCAGCGTGAATTCTGGCCTCAGATCAGTTATAACGGCATTAGAGTACGAGGACTGATCTCGGCTCAGAGTCCTACCCTGTCTGTAGTGGTCTCGTCTACAAACACAGCTCCCAGATCAGCAAGCATACTCTGAAACGTCACCTATGCATTACACAGATAATTTTTCTTTCAACAGCATCATCTCATAAAAATAAACTGCAAATATTGTAAAATTAATAAATTCATTCTCTCAGTGAAAATAAAAACACGGTAACTCGATGTTCCTTCAAACCAGGTTATGGTAAAAAGTAAAACTTGTACAGTAATATTTTAGTTTAACTTTGGTCTTTGACCCAAATTATAAATCTCACACTTGCTACACTCGAGTCGTGCAGATCTTCAACAGATCTTCCGAACCCTTGTTAAATCAGTAGCTCTTTCACTGTCTGTGATCTACACGTGATTTGAGGAGGATCAGCAAACCTGCACAATATGCGAGAATCACAACCACACTGGACTGTCCAAGCGCACATCAAACAAAGCTGCACTCTTCTGTTCCGTTAAGGCTTGCACGATTAGTTTCCTGTATTGCAATGAAGTACCAAGTTGCACATTGAAAATAATGGGTGACAAAAAGAGACGGAGTGCAAATCCATAAAGGTACTGCAAATTCAGGTGGCTTTGAGTCAAGAAGAAACTTCTAGAGTTTATTTACAAACCATTAGTGTCATCAGTTCACACTTAACAGGTTTCACACTCGTTCTTTATTGACAGAACTCATCCGTTTTCTTCTTGGTCATTCAGCTACTCTCCCTCTCTTCAGCCCCAGTATTTCATAATCTACACATGGCCAGAGAGATTGGGCAAGTGAAGCATGGTCCTTCAATGACAAAACTGCTAAAGAGATGCTCTAGGTGAATTGGAGTACACTGGTAGAAAACATTTAGCGCTTATTCAGCATAGCCAGTAATACAATGGTGACGCAGTAGATTAAGACACCATCGTGAAAAGGTCTCAAAAATGGGAGTACAGAAGTTACAGAAGACATGCTTTTCCTTGCTCAGTCCACATCTATTACCATCAAAGTTGGTCAAGGACTTTTAAATAGACCAACGATCTGCAACAGTTCTGTTTGTTGGGATGGACCTTGACCATCATGGTCGATTGTCTGGGCTGTTTGTCTTCATCAAGCCCAGCACGCTCTGACATGATATTCTGATCGCAGTCCGAGTGACTCCGTGAGGTTATGGGTGAAGATCCGAAGAGGAACGTTGTGAAGAAACAACTACTTATATTGCAGATACAGTGAAGGAAGTGTTACAGAGCACTTCTGGAGATGATAAATATTAACGGAGAACTATGTCAAGAAGTGGGCTTGTTCGTGAAAATGGGCGGGGCTTATGTTAAATGGGCGGGGCTTATCAGGAGGAACAAGTCACTGATAGGATGATTAGCATCAGTGGTTCGTCTCTCTAGTCTAGTTCATCCCAAACTAAGTACGGGGGGGGGGGGGGG
>JAUCMU010000001.1:20257901-20274976 GCA_032275025.1 Enteromius treurensis
AAACAGGAAGCCAGGGCTGGATATTTTCATGTTCATAATCACCCTGGAGTGCTCAAAATTGTGAATATGAATGGGAAAATACTTCAGAGATATTTACTCATAAAACATTCAGGGGGTGCCAATATTTGTGGCCCACATGTATTGGAGGAAAACATTTATTTCATCACAAGGATTTCTCCCTATTTTTAATAGTTTTAATTTAATGGTAGGTTAGAATTTAGTGAATTTTTGAATAAAAGGTCAAAAGGATAAACAATGCAGATTTATTTTCACAGCCACCTTTGCCCCGATTTACCACGGGTGCCGATATCAGTGAGAGGGCACTGTATATTAGTGCTTTCAAATTATTAATTGTGATTGTCATTTTTAATTCCCATCAAAATAAAGGTTTTCGTTTACATGGTATATATCCGTGTACTGTGTATATTTATTATGTATATATAAATACACACATGAACGGCATTTTGAAAATATATACATGTATATATTTATATAAATTGTGTCATATATAAATACATTTAAAATAGAAATGTATCATTTTTCTTAAATATATACATTTATGTGTTTGTGTTTTTATATACATAATTAATATACACAGTACGCACATATATTATGTGAACAAAAAATTGTGGATGTGTTGGATGAATGAATTAATTAATTTTTATATAATATATATATATAAATGAATAAAAAGTACATTTGGTGGTATTTATTAACATAATTAATAAACTTTTTGTTTACTTTTATATGATTATGTTTTGTTTTGTAAAGCAAGGGCTTTGACACCAGTGACAGATTCACATTAATATGTATTTTTATAACGGTGTCAATAGCATCTAAAAAACAAACATCATTGATTAGATAATATTCAATACATTACAGGCCTTAATTTATCTCAAACAGAAAACACTGTAACACAAATGAAATGTCTAAATCAGTTTAATTATGTGAAGGTAAAATTAAAGGTAGTAACATTTTCGATCTGCTGGGACACTCACCATGTGATCATTTGAACTTCCTTCGAACTTTGACCTTGGACGTAATTTTATTTAATATATTTTCAAAATGCATGCATTAAAAAAATCCAATTATTATTATAAAATGATTCATTTTCATGCTTGTTAGATCCCACACAAAAGTTAAAAACAAAATAAAGTGTACATATATATATATATATATATAAATGACTTCAAATGAAAATAATAAAATGAAAAATGTACTCAAAAATATGTGAATAAGTAATTATAAATATGTGTTATTCCAGATAGAAGAGACGAGAGGTATTTTAAGCACAGTATTTTTTTTTCTAGCAAATCTTAACCATATTCAGTTACAGGATGAAGAGTGAACTTTCAGAGCTATCACTCTGAAACTGTGTTTGTGCTGATGAGTAACTGATACACTTCCTGTCTCTTTGAGGCACTGGGGTCATCTAGCGGAACACTACGTCTTTGTGACTATTCTGTATTTAACTGAAGTGCAGACCCAACACAGAATTTGATGCTAGCACAAGCTTTTCATGTGATTTGAATTGTAAGACATTCAATATACATTTTTCACAATCCTGTATTTATTCACATTAATAGTTTTTGTTTGTTTTGTCTTTAATCAGAAAGAAGAGGATCAGCGGCGCTGAGCATCTCACAGTGAATGAGCTTCTATTTCAATCCAACATGACTTATGAAGAAGAATCTATATATATAATACATGATCATTTTTACTCTGTAATTTCAGTTTAACTAAGGGTTATTATACTGTAGGTATTATAGGTAAAAAATAGCTTTTTATTTGGGTCATAGAAATGTTTTTTTTTTTAATATAGATATTTAAAATAGATAGTATTTTAACATTTTTTTATTAATTATTTTGAACTCGAGACTCAAAAAGTGAACATTGCAAAAAATTGTGCATAAATGCAAAATGAAGCATTATTTGGCAAAATGAAAACACTGTATTTACATATTTGAGATTATATTATCTATACATTATCTATGCCGTTTCTTAAGAAAATTGTTAGGAAAAAAAGTAGAATTATCATCAATGAGAATTAAATATAATTTCTGTGAATTCTATGGACCAGAATGAAAATATATAGTATTTTACAATAGTAATTTACAGTTTATTTGTATTTTTATTTATTGTACATTATTTATTAATCAGTCATCTTTCGAAGCATGTCAAAACATTTTAGTGCATATATTTTTGTATGTAAATCCAAATGTATACACGCTTAACATGTGATGCATGTGTTATCTTCATTAAATTAATGTTATCAAGAGATTTAGCATATTAAAATCTCTCTATCTTGCCTTCTCCTGTTTTGTTTTTGCTAATGCCAAACCAAACAATTAACAGACCGAAAATAATACAAATTAAAAGCCAACGTTTTCCACTTTGGGTGAACTACACTGCAATTTTACCACGGGTCACATGATTTATTTGTTTATCAGACTGAGTGAAGGTTACACTAAAAATACTCTGACATGAATGCAGCTCATGACCTCTGAAGGATGCAAATACCAATACAGACACACACAACAAAGTGTCCTTCAGGTACAGTGTTCTTTATTACAAAACCAAGAGTCTGAAAGGCAAGTCTGTGTGTGTGTGTGTGTGTGTGTGTGTGTGTATAAGAGAGACGCGATTATAGAAGCAAAGAGAAAAACGCTCAAAAAACCCAAAGTGCAGCGTTTAAACCTCCCCATGCTAAGCTAACAGAGTTTCTCCTTTCGGGTTCGTCATCTGACCGATGGCATCACAAGACTACTGCTGCAAATGAAAAGCCGCTCAGTACAGACAGCCTACAGCACATACTGAACACATTAATAACCAGAAAACGGGGTATATGAGCTCAATCAAGTGACAGCTGTAAATGGAAGAATTTCAGCTCGTAAAATGGGGCAAAACATTTCATCTAAATATATATATATATTATATTGGCTTATTTGTTGTTGAAATACAGTACTGTACCAATCTCATTGGGTTTACACTGATAGATTCCTATTTCTATTGTGAGCATACGTTATGTTTCAAAAAATAATATCGGATATTTCTTAACAATGATAAATGAAAACACATGCGATCAACTGTTAAATATTGAAAACATTTGTTTTGTCCACTTTAAAAAAAAACAAACATGTTTTCTTGCAAAAACTATGAACTGTCCATAATAACACAGAATAATAAAAAAAAAACAGCAATCTGTCATAAATGTTTGAGCTGAAGGGGTTTAACATCAACGATGAGTCCCTTTGCCCAAAAATAGCTATACATAAGTCTTGTTGACGTCCTTCTCAGTTTCACTTCGAGTTTATGCAATATAATCATTAAAATGCACATTTTCTTCTCATACAACAATTACAGGCATTGAATTTCATAAACATTATCACAACCTTGCAAAAACGTATCATTATTGGACACGGTATCCATGCCGATTGCACAGGAAGTGACATCAGATATGTATGGAAGCTTATTTCGGAATTCCACCATGGAATTAGAAAAGGAATTAGTGATTTTTTTGACTCATAATTCTAACTGAATTCCATTTTTTTCTCGCAGTTCAAGAAAAAAAGTCTAAAATCAAGTCTGAATTGTGAGAATGGCAAAATATAAAGTCAGAGTTCCTAGAAAAAAATAAGAGCTTGCGAGATATACACTCAGAAAAATGTCAGATACAGTTGTGACAAGCTAACAATTCTGACAAAAATAAAAAAAACTCAATAGAAGAGATTTAAACTTCAATCTGAGAGACGACAACTCAGAATTGCTAAGTATGAACTTGCGCTAAAAAAATTTTATTGCAAAGAAAAAAGTTTGGATTGTGAGAAATAAACGGAGAATTCTGAGAAAAATAGAATTGTAAAGATTCTAAGATAGAATGTCGCAAAGAGTTTTTAAGTTTTGTTTGATTCTGTAGCGGAAATAAGCTTCCATAAATATAAGAGTGTCTCACATTGTGGCATTAGAAATGTAAAAACGTAAGGCTTCAGAGTCTCTGCCTTCAGCGGATAGTCATTCTTTGTACTTTGTACTAAGTAGTTACCACAATCCCCTCCAAAACAGGGTGTTTTTTTGTCTTTTTCATACATAAATACTCCTTACAAAACATAGCAAACCAGAGTAAAGCAAACAAATGGTGATAACACAAAAAATTGGCACCGATCACTTGTGACAGTGTGCTATAAAAATAGTTCCTTCTTTTTCCTGGTGCCTGATTAAAGCAAACACAGGCATGCAAGAGACAAAATCTCATCGTCGTAGCATCCAAGACCACGAGGATAAGTACTACCAAATCATCCAGCATTGACTTTTTATATTTTTTCATCTTTTTAGCTCTTTCAAAATGTGCTTTGAACACTTTCTTTAAGTTTACAGTATCATACAAAAAGTGCACTCGGCTAACTGCGTCGGAAATGATGCGTGCGCTCCGCCGTGAGAAAGACTTGTGCTTGTGTCTTCATTTTGACCTGTGTGTGTGTGTGCGCGTGTGTGGGTGTGTGTGGCTTTAAGCCCTTTCTCTGTACTTCAAACGTGCTGTTTGACAGCTCGAGGGTGTTGTGTGACCTTCAACACGTCAGCCGAGGTGTTTGTGTGAATGTCTCTTTCTTCTTAGTGCTCTGATGCACCTTCAATGTCTCTCTATGCTAACTGTGAGAGTGTGTGTATCGTTCAGTCCTACTACAGTGAGTCGCTGGTCTCCAGGCCCAGCCTGGTCATGTCGGAGTGGGAGGGATCAATGTCCTCATCCTCTTCGTCCTCTTCATCATCATCATCATCATCATCATCATCATCCTCCTCGCTGTGACCTCCCATCATGACCTGCTGCATGGCCAGCGTAGCTCCATCTGATGAGAGCGTCTGGAGGCCGTCCTCGCCCACTCCGACTGTTACCGTAGTACCTGAACATGACAAACAAAACTCTTGTAATCATGATGAAACTGATACAAATACCGCCAATTAATTATAGTAGGTAATCATTATTTTTGCAAAAGTTATTAACAGTGCTTTTTAGTCACATCCAAAAAATGTGTGTAGAGTTTATATTTGGTATAAAAATACACACAAAAATATCTATCTTTCTATCTATGTACATATATATAAACTTTTGTTTTGGATGCAATTAAACTTGATTAATTGTTTGACAGCACTACTTATTAATCACCAATTATTAATCAATTTTAACAAGCAAAAAAGAAAAAAAAAAAAAAAAAAAAAAAAAAAAATATATATATATATATATATATAAAAAAATTGTATCATTAAATGTATCACAATGTATCATTAAATATTTATGTATGTATTTGTGTTCAATTAAAATGTTTTAACTAAAGCGGTTACAAATTGAATTATTAAGAAATCAAATTAAATCAAATAAAAATAAAACTATTTTTAAATTTAAAGATTATAAATATAAAAAATTACTCTTTCATAAATTTCACAATATATTAATGTATTTAATAAAAAAGTTGTTTTGGATAAAAGCATCTGCTAAATTGTAAATGTATATATACTTTTTATTTTGATCATATTTCTACATGTTTAAGTGAAGCAGTTTTGTTTAAATATTATTTTACTACTACTAATGTTATTTAACAACAGACATGACATGTTTTATTTTACACCCTTTAACAAGATCAAAAATAATCTTACTTAAATTAAATATATACTGATCCTCATTCTATGTCTGAATTGCCTTTTAATGCATTTTTGAATAGCTGTAACCAGTCAGGTTTGCTTTGGTAAGCATTATATTACCAGAGCAACCATACAGCAGTGTGCTATGAACCACTCACAACTCTATGCCCTGGCTACCATCTACTATCTATCAACAATAGGAGTTTTGCACGCCCCTTTCACATCTTAAAATGTACCACTATTCCTCAGCCCAAACTCAAATTCTGTGTAACTCCATCTACGATGTCTCACGTGCCGTACCGTCTTCCATGGTGACCTGTTGCTGGGACACAGAGGAGGCGAGGGAGTTAGGCCAGAAGCGCTGTAGAGGGCGTGTTTGGGGCGTCTTCTTTTTGCTCTTGGGTGTGTCCGAGGAGCTGGCGTCCAGCATGGGCTGAAGGATCCGCCGCCGTGCGTTAATAAACCTGAAGACATCGAGACAGTCAGAAGCGATCGATCCAGACTACACATGTACTGCATGCTTCAACGTCTGCTAACTCACCAGTTGTTAACCTGCAGCAGGGTGAGGTTGGTCTGCAGGGCGATCTGTTTCTTTTCGTCCTCTGTAGGGTAAGGGTGCTGGTGGGGGACAGAAATAATTCTCTCTGTCAGTTAGCATCTCTGTCTTTGAGCCCTCTATATGATAACTTTGTTTTTCTCTGCTTCATTAGAACAACGAGTCTCTGTGGGCCGCCCATCTTAACAGACAGCCGACAAAAAAGCTCTCCGCCGGGCTCTTCAGCGCTCTCCACAGACGCTTAGTCAAATGAGCAGCTGGTATTTGTGAATATACATGTGTGTCTGCTTCACAAGCCGGTCATCAACACTTATCATAAGTGTATTAACTTTAATAACATAAGTTATTAAAATATTTCATTTATTAAAATAAAATTAAAATAATTTTATTTTTCTGATTTTTTTTTTTTTAAATACTTAATGACTGAAAGTGACAATTAAACCTTTTACATTTTTTTTTTATTTACTTTATTCTTCAAAGAATCCTGAAAAAACAATGAAATGTTTCTTGAGCAGCAAATCTGCATGATTTCTGAAGGATCATGTGACACTGAAGACTGGAATAATGATGCTGATAATTCAGGTTTACATCACATAAATTGATAAATTGCACTTTTATGATATATTCAAATAAAAACAGGTGTTTTTTGCAAATATTTTTTTTGTATTTTCTATTGACTGAAAACCACTTCAATGTGCACGAACCCTCTTTTAAAAAACATTTAAAAAAACTTTGCTTCCAAAAAAAATAATGGTAATGTACATCCATTTACTACTTAGTAACATTTTTATGATTTACTGTTAGAATTATTCATTATAAATATAAATACAAGCATGATGAAATGAAAATGAGTCGAATACAAATAATCTGGAAATCATTTAGCAAGTAAGATAAAAAATAAAAGCATTTTATAAGACAATGAAACTGTCTGGAAAGAGTTTTGACCTTGCATGCATGGATAGTGAAACATCGCTTGTGATCGATCACTCTTTAGTGATTATATGACATATAAACAGACAAGTAAAGGACAGAAAAATAACTTACGCCGATGTGCTGGAAGAGCCAAGAACGCATGACATTGGTGGCGTGTTTGGGCAGGATGCCTCTCTTGGCCTTAGACGAATTGTCCTCCTGACTGAAAAAGTTTAGATCCTGGTTCAACTGCAGCTGAAGCTGTAGGGAAATACAGACACTGCTGTCAGGAGTGTGCGTGAGAGCTAATGCCGTTCATACTGCACTAGATCATATGAAGATGTGTTGCTGAAAGGTTGAAAAAATGAGTTTCACCTGTGAGTTCTGGATGCGTATCGTTCCAGGTGACAGAGTCTGTGTGACCACCTGCCCCTGTGGAGTGACGACTGTAACAGGCTGATACACTGTACCACCTGGGTTAAAACAAACACACTCACACGGTCGATATACGAGAGAACGAGCGAATCAGAAAGCAGGAGTGAAAGCATCAACACACCTGTTACGACCTGTGTGGGGTTTACAGCTGTGACGGTAACGTTGCCGTGCTGTAAAGCCGACGCTGGCACTACAATACCTTGGGGACTCATGGCTCCAGAGAACGAGCTCGGCAGCTGCGAGGAGAACATCTGCAGAGCGGTTATTACCCGAGCGGAGACGGAGACAGATTTCTAGGGTGTTTTTGAGCTTACCTGTGTCTGTGTCGGGGAGTAGGGGCTTCCTGGCTCTCCGCTGAGCAGCGTCTCGCTGTTCATCTTGGTCTTGAGGCAGGCGATGTAGCGGCTGCAGAAATCCTTACACAGGTCATTAACCTTCTCCAGCTCCAGCAGGTGAATCCGTAACACCTGGATGGCCTTCACCATCTGAGATTGATGAGAAAGCACAGCACAGTTAGGACCAATGCAATAAGGGCGATAAGCACTAAAACGAGTTGTTTTAGAAGCTATAAAGTGAATTTAAACATCACAATACTGTAATGTGAAGCATAGTTACATTGCTAAAGATTATATTAGACCAGGGCTATCTAAACTCGGTCCTGGAGGGCCAGTGTCCTGCAGAGTTGAGCTCCAACCTTAATAAAAAACACACCTGAAGCAGCTAATCAAGCACTTACTAGGCATTTTAGAAACGTCCATGCTGCGGCCGGTTGCATAAAAGGTTAAGACTAGTCTTAAAAGTTAGTCGGCTAAACTTTTCTTTAAGACTAGTCACAGTTATTTTCAAAATTCAGTTACATAAAAACGTATATTAGTATAAGGTAAATACAAAAAATAAAACAGATTACTTTTGGGTTACAGCTAGTTGGTCAGACTAGCTCTTAAGGCTCTGTCTTAACGTGAAGGATACGTTTATGCAACTCATGTGCGTTCAGGCAAGTTGGAGCTAAACTTTGCTTTGGACAGTACTGCATTAGAGAGTTATTAAATTATAGGTGTTCTTTAAATATTAACCGAGAGTAAGATAATGGCAATGTTAATGAAAATGCGACTAGCATAAACAATATTCCATCCATATTAAATGATGCTGAATAAATCTACAATACTGACTCATGCATTGCTGAATAAATAAGCAAGTTTGGGGACAAATTAATATTATTAGGGGTTATATGTAATGAGGCATTATATTATTCCTTTTCAAATAAAAAAAATAAAATAAAAAAATAAAATAAAATTAATTAATTTAATTTATAATTAATTTTGTTTAAAGCATTTGTTTTTAAATAGACGCTGTAATTCTATTAATTAAAGAATTCTAAAAAAAGATATAATGCATACAAAAATGTGACAGTGACAGTTTTGAACACTGATAATAATAATAATTACAAAAAATAAGTTTATTGAGCAGCAAATCAGCATACTATAATGATTTCTGAAGGATCATGTGACACTGAAGACTGGAGTGATGATGCTGAATATTCAGCTTTGAAATCAAAAGAACATATTTGAACATATTAAAATACAAAAAAAGTTACTCATATTGTGTCATTCCATCAAAAATGCAGCCTTTTATAACGATTTTTTAAAATTTTATTTTTAGCACAAGTCTTAACAGTAATATAAACAGCTAAAACTAAAACAGTTCAACGGGTGATTCTTACCAGACTGTCCAAATCAGGGTCCTCGCTGAAGAAAGCCTTGCCTTCTTTCTCCTGGTTCCGCACAAAGTTCTCAATATCCACATCGAAGCTGGCCGAGGTCACGCACTCCGAGCTCTGAGTGGATTGCTCGCATTTCTCAAAGAGCAGCGCCAGCAGAGGGAACAAGGGGTGTCTGACAGTCAACAAACACAACATTCACACTTCAAACGCATGGTCAACTATGCTTTTTCGAAATAGAAAACGTCACAAGAAGTTACCTGTAAATGGCCGTCTTGTAGACCTCCATAGGAGTTTGTGGCTCTGACAGTGTCGAGGTGCTCTCCTCTTCCTCTCTCTCCTCCTCTTCCTCCAACCTCTCCTCCACTTGTCCCGCCGTCTGCTCTCCCACTTGCATCTGCACGGGACAGAGGGGCAGAGAAGGAAGACGTATGAGGTATGTGGAAGTTAGCAGTGTCAGCTGGCATGTCTGCGGGCGGTAACGTCCGTGTGTGGGCCGCTCTGAGAAACACAGCCTCTCAGTCACAGACCCTGAGGCCTGACATGGGGTTTCAAAGCATGTAACAAAACCTTGTTTTTTGTTTTTTTTTACAAAGAGGCTACTCTCTCAGTCCTCTTTTTCTGTCAGATTTAGAAAGCTTTCATGGATTTAACAGTGGTTTTTCACATTAGTTTCAGACTATTTAGCAGAAAAACTGTGTAAATAAAGGAATACCAGCAGAGTGAGATGTCTTGTCTATTTATCTATTCTCGCTTGCGAATATATACACACTAAGGTTTCTTTTCTTTGTACTTTATAGTTGGGACAGGCCCACATGATTGAGTGCATGTGACGGAGCGCAACAATAGCGTTGATTGAAAAGGGGGAAATGTTAAAAATATTTCACGACTGCTGGAAAATCTCGGGTTAGTCTCGAGTCTCTCTATCTCTTCATCCGATGCCGCAGAGATCAAACTTCCCAGAATTCGCAAGACATCAATCTCAGATTGTGAGATGTCATGCTTGCATGTTTATAAAGCGTTTATTGAATTTTTTATTGCAATATGAAGATGATTATCGCTTTATTTAAAAGGGCGATTAAACACACTCACGCAAAACAAAAAGAGCGCTCCGCTGGCTGTGCGAAGAGATCTTTGGCAACACAAACCTGCTCAGCCTCTTGGTAATCCTCCATGGACACCGATGGGGATGTCATCATAGTTACTGTTGCTGTGGACAACGCTTGGGCATTCTATAAAGCTGATCTTCAGCTCCACTAAACTGAAAGAGTCACGACAAAGACAAGGATTCATGTTAAAAAAAAAAAAACTGCATCTGCAACTCAGAAAAAGAATATATCAATACACACACACACGTTTTATGAGGACATTCCATAGGCGTAATGGTGTTTATACTGTACAGACTGTATGTGCTATTGTCCTACACTGACCATTCACCTGAACCTACCCCTTACAGGAAACTATGTGCATTTTTAGATTTTCAAAAAACTTCATTCTGTATGTTTTATAAGCTTGTTTCCTCATGGAGATCTAACAAATGTCCCCACAAAGTCAAAATTTACTGGTATTCCTATCTTTGTGGGGGCAATTGGTCCCCATAAGGTGATAAATACCAGGTGCACACACTATATATATATATATATATATATATATATATATAATTTATGAAAATAAAGATATGTGTGTGTATATGCATGCACTCACACACACACACACACATATTTTTATGCTCACTTTTTATGCTAACTTATCTTAACTTTAACTTCTTATTATTTGTGACTTTTTTTAACTGTACACCAAGACAAATTCCTTGTTTATGTGTACCCTCAGTACCCTCTGATCCTTTATATTCACTGCATTAGGGCCAATATGTAATATAGTTCAGGCCAATTAATCAATAATTAAAACTACTTTGGTGCGTTTGGACGTTACAAGCAGCATATAATCGTACACATGTATGCAAATAACCATAGTTTTACTATCAACCTTACTTAACGGGGCAATTAAAATGTTGCTTTCAGTTTCTATTAAATTATTATAGTAGGCTTAAATAATCTGTAAAATAACAGTTTTATTCCACATTTCATTTCATATAAACATCAGTGTTATACACGTAATGAATCACCTTGCTCTATAAATACCTGTATCGTTTAAAAACGCAAATCAGCTTTTATTGTCTTTTCTTCTGCATTTGCCGCCGTGAATTCAAACTTTATACCTGACATATAAGTGAGACAACGATGTGTGAAGTCTTGTTTGGTTTGATGCGTTACATTAATTTTAATAAACTTATACGCTAAACGGGATAAACATCTGCAGTGCTCTCGAGTCCAAATTCGTGATATAAATAGAAACATCGCTAAATATCGCCGTGATGTATCTGCACTGCAACACGACTTCAATGAGTGATTCTCTTTGAAAAGCTGGAAATAACTACATTTAAACACATAATTATCGATTTGCTTGCAAGTGTTCCCGAAATCACTATTTTCTCGTAATGTGGTTTTATATCTCCGTCACGGTCTATTTCTTTCTTCAACCACAGATGACTGTATCTCATCCTCTCTATTACTGTAGGCGCCATGTTTGTACGGAGTCTCTGTTCAAACCCGTTGTTTATATGTTTATATCTATTTATTCGAAACGCTAGACACCCGCGAGAGCCGCTCGCGCAATTAACGAACGGTTCTACTGCATGACCTACGTCATAACAGCAAAAAAACACAAGCCGCCTTGACTTTTCGCTCACTTACTATAAACATCGTCTCTGTCTCTTTAAATATAATAAAAAGCCTGCCCATAATCGCCTATCAATCAATCTAAGGGACATCGGGCTATCCCTCCCCACCAGAGCCGCCGCCATTCGCACTTCTACAAAAGATCATAAAAAAAGAGCTGGGCCTTGACTGTGAGTCGAGCCAGAAAATCTCCCCCGAAACCGCCGTCCAAACATCCGATTTCAACCCAAAACCACCCAGACCGCGCGCCTCCCACGGAAGCGCCGAGTGCATTTTTACTGCGCGGCCCGGATCGCTTGATTGATAGGGAGTCGGAAAAGAGGATTTTGAGTGACAGCTTACCTTAGTGCCAATCTTCGTCACAATGACAAGCGGCTGCAGCAATCGGGACCCGCTGCTCTTCCATGTCGTCACAGCGTAACGGCACGCAGGCAACTTTGCTCATGAATATTTATGAGGTGGGAGGAGTCATTCCGGTACAGGCGAAAAAGCGCTCGCCCCCTGAGACTTGTCTACGGGGGCAATGTCGCATGCATTTTATTAAAAAAAGAGATTTTGCACGGTGCCCGGAGGTTTAAAGTGGTCATTTAGAGCGTTAAATAAAAGAAAACAAATAAAGCACAGTGTGAAAATGTTAATGTTCTAACTACTTTATTTATTTTTGCTTTCCCTTTCTTTTCTTTTTTTTCCTGCAACCGCGAATAATTTAGCTATTTATAAATTGAAGTAATTCGAATATTAGTATCATAAATTGCATGCTTCTGGGAGGTTTTCATTTTGAGCTGCTTTCATCCAGTTCAGGCTCTGAAATAAAATTTAAAAAAAAACATGAAAAAAAAGTGGATCTGAACTGTCATAATCATGATAAATGTGCAACAGAAAATGGGTGATTCAAAGAGAGCGAAGGCACCCACCAGAGAACTTAAATTCTGGGAATACGGTTAAGTCTCCACTCCCATAGAGTCTCTGGAGTTTGTTTAGTTCTTCACTAAAAGCTTTCTCATATTCTGATCCAGCATCTACAGGGCCACCAGAGGCTCTATGGACAATATAAAATATGTGAGACGTTTGATATATATTGGAATGCATGGGATGTTTTAATGGTATCTGATTTATGTAGTATATACTGGCTCTTTGTGGAGTATTCCCTTATCTTGTCGAGAAAGAGTTTGTGTATTGGATCCAGTTGTGCTGCGGATGTGAGAGAAATCCCTGTTAGTTCTTACACAAATATGCAGTAATTCTAAAATAGCAATATTAGCCAGAATGCTTTTATTATAAGAGCTTTGATGCTAAAATTCAGAATTTAGAATTCTCCCTCCGCACTGTATGTTTAAATAAAAACATTGATAGGCATACCTTCAAATGAATTATAAATTATCACAATAAAAGGATTTTCATTATGAAAAGCAAACAAGCAACCAGAAAAAAAATAAATCCATCATAAAAGGATGGGTATCAGTCCACCCTCTGGTGGTCAAGATCAGAATAGCTCAAATGTAATGCGAGTAAATGTATTGCATAAATGTTATATTTAAGATAATATAACATTTGCAATGGAGTCATTTCCCCACAAATAAACATGCATAAACAACAACCATATATTCCTAATTTTGTAAGATTTCAGTGGGTTTTGAACACATTAAGCGTGACACGTACCCTCAGTTAACTCTTTGGCTGCCTCTGTCTGATCCTCTTCCTCTAAAACCTCAGTTTGCACTAGAATTGGATCCATTAGACTGATAGATCTTTGAGCATCAGCAGACATGTCTGACATAGCATCTACAGTTTTACTTAGAAAGGCAGATGTGGTCTCAACAACAGGAAGATGCTCAGTTGATTGAGGTGAAGAGATGATGTGACAAACTTCTCGAAGGGCTGGATCTTCACCCGAGGCAACAGCCACAGATTCAGCACTGGAAATATCTAGTATGGAGGTAGCTGTGCCATCTGTAGAAGACTCAAGTGCCTGAGTGATGATCTCCTGGCCAGAAGATGGTTTGTCTGCTTTTGACATTTGAAGAGCAAGCGGGAGCTAGAATGGACTGAGGCTGTGAGGAGTTGTGCGATTGTGCAATGTTTACCAAAGCTGAAGCATTGGTTACTGCAACCACTTGTGAATCATCAAAAGTCTCCTGTAGATGACCTTTCTCATGCACAGATGAAATTTCAGGAGTTGCCATCACTTTAGAAGTCAGTGTAACTTCAGGCACGTAAACTGTCCCATCACTAGATTCTCCTGCATCTCTTCTTGAGCTGAAGCAGCAGTAATTGTGGGTGATTCTGCTGACCGAACAGCTTGGGATGCTGCATATTTTGTATAAAACATTTCAGTGTGTGCCTTATTATGCTGACCTGCTGTATAACTATCCACAGCATCTTTTGTGGGAAGGGTGCTGGAAGAAGTTTGAACTTTTGCATCTGATATAATAATCTCTTCGGCATCAATCTGGTCCTTCAATTTATTTGGTGTGGGTTTGGTTAGACCAGTAGAAGATTTCAGTGAGGAAGCAGTGATCACTGATTGTTTCTTTTCTTTGGTCTCCTTGGCCTTTTGTTGCAGTAATTTGGCAATATTGATTATAGTTTTTGGTTTCGCTTTCTCTAGGGTAAAGACAACATTATATTAATGCATATAACAAAAGCAAGAAGCAAAATCACTCAAACAACTTGCTGAGGAGTAATGCAGAAAAATACGGTGGCCGAGAGAGCTCAATGTGCTGCAAACTTAAGAAAACACATGCAAACAGAAAAAACACATGCAAACAGAAAAAAACACACACAAACAGAAAAAAACACATTTAAACAGAAGAAAACACATGCAAACAGAAAAAAATGCATGCAAACTTAAGAAAACACATGCAAACAGAAGAAAACGCATGCCAACAGAAGAAAACGCATGCAAACTTAAGAAAACACATGTAAACAGAAAAAAACACACACAAACAGAAAAAAACACGTGTAAACAGAAGAAAACACATGCAAACAGAAAAAAACGCATGCAAACTTAAGAAAACACATGCAAACAGAAGAAAACGCATGCCAACAGAAAAAAACGCATGCAATCTGCAAATTCTCACAACGCAACCAAACACAGAGACGCGCTGCAAACACGCAAACGCGCCGCAAACAGCACGGACCACAACGGAAATGTTTCAGGGGGACCTCAAAAAATGACGAACCCATCTGGGACCTGATAATTTGTTCAGTGGCTTTTGGTCAGAGCAGAGATGTTGTCGCTGAACTAAAAGGTGAGTTTTTTTTGTGTTTATTTTAACAACCTGATCAGACGGTCTTCTGGATATTATTAGACTAATCTGACGAATAACACACTTAACTTTGAAACATTATTTTAATGCTTATATTAGTTACTCTCAGATGGGTTCGTGTTCGTCACTTTTTTAGGTCCCCTTGAAACATTTCCGTTGTCGTCCGTGCTGTTTGCAGCGCGTTTCTGTGTTTGGTTGCATTGCGAGAATTTGCAGCGTCTGTGTTGTCAAACTGATGAAGATGGTTTTTTGTGTTGTCATTTTTTTCTGTTTGCATGTGTTTTTTTAAGTTGCAGCGCGTAGAGCTCTCTCGGCCACCGTAGAAAAAGCCCTTATAAAACCTTGTAAAACACAGTCAGCATTTAAAAAATAAAGTTTGGGTTTCACAAAGAACCTTTCACTTAAACTATGAAGAGCATATTAATAATCTGAAGAACATTTTGTGGAATGGAAAAGTTCTATGGATGTTAAAGGTTCTACATCGTAGATGATGCCAATAAAGAACCTTCATTTTAAAGAGGTGCCTCTTTAAAATATTCCTAAAATTAGACACTACACAACAAAAAGTCAATCAAGTGCAATAAAATTCATAACTTACTTATACTTGTATATCTGACAGGCTTCTTGACATTATCGGCTTTGGTGCAGAGCGGTGTCAATGGAGGAACGTTCATTTGACTCCAACTATCCAACCAAAGGAACTGAATTAAAGATACACAAAGTCATTTCATTTAAAGTCACAGCTTCTGAATGCAACACTACGCTGCCATCTACATTATTCAACATCTGAATGAAGACATTTGTGGAAAAACTGGACAAAGCTGTACATATTCTTGTAATAAAGAGGGCCAGTTCAAGAGGTTTTTGCCATTTCCATGAATGAGACCATTTATTTATTTTATTGTTAAAATAAGTTACTAAAATAATGTACTACTAATTAGCTTTTTGCCCCCTATCATGTGGTACAGAGACAAACAAACAACCAGTGTTTTTGGCTACTTTTAGCAATTTTCAACACACACATATCACATTCAAGTTAAATTGCTAGCTCAAATAGTTTTTCATAACTGCTAATTTACTGGTATTTGTTAACATGAATAATAGTTGGTAATTTAGGTAGCAATAAATTCCAATAGTGCTATAAGTGTTGTCACTTTCACAGATGTGTTAATTTCACAAGTTAAAAAGAGTACGTACACAAGCTGTGATTGTTTAAAAGAATGTAACTGTTCATTATCAGTGTTATATTTAAAAAGTAAAAATTTCTTATCAAAAAGTGTTTGTATTGCTTTTACAAATAGTCAACTAGCCTATATTTATAAATCTAAATGGACAAATTTCAAATAATGTTTTTGCTGAGATGTACGGAGGAGGATTAGGGCTGAGCAATAATAAAAAAATCGAATCATTTCGAGATTAAAGTCGTTAAATAACGAGAATTAAGTCATTAAATTACGAGAAAAAACTCGTTAAAATTACAAGATTAAAGTCGTTAAATTACAAGAAAAAACTCGTTAAATTACGAGATAAAAGTAATTAAATTTCGAGAAAAAAAGTCATTAAATAACGAGAAAAAAGTATTTGAATTTCGAGAAAAAAACCCTCATATTTCGAGAAGTAAAGGTGCTGAACAAAAGACTTGTTATAGAGCGTGCCCGTCAGCATCTACAGAGGCTCGTAGAGTAAAACATGCCCGATTGATTGAATCCATTTCTTGCCGAACTCTCTTTCCTTTTTTTTTTCATCACATGACGCATCAGAAAAGTGGATTTTAACTGCCTTAGTTATAATGCATTCATTAAGTGGTACTACAG
>JAUCMU010000001.1:20283625-20301762 GCA_032275025.1 Enteromius treurensis
CCCCCCAGTCACATGATCAATGTTCCATCTCCCATCATCCCGCTGGGCACGGTTTAAGGGATAGTGGGTCGCTTTGAGGACTTTCAAGGCTGAGTGGGATATGGGCAACATAAGAGTCCTAGAAAGAGGAAAACACAGCACATAAGCCAAAAAAAAGGAAAAGAGGAAAGAAAAGAAAAACCACAATGTGCAAAATTCTTTACATGCTAGGAGGACTAAATGAACTCTGCAAGACACTTTTCACAGGACGCCACAATGACAAGGACACCGGCATGCAGGCAGAGAAAGAGAAAGAGAGATGAGAGTCTACTTAATGCTCTACAACATGAGGTGAGAGGTTGACTGGGAACAGGAAGAGGAGGGGCTTCGGTGTGGACACTGGACGCTCGATAACTCACCACATCGTGAGGACATGACTAAAACTAATTCTGAGAAGGTCCTCAAAGATTTGAAAGACACGACTGTGTTAGCACAGTGCATTTAACTGGGTGTTACTGGTGACGCTTCAAGCCAATTGTCTCAAAAGGGATTTCAGCATGGAGACTTGTTTTCTCTAATTTCCTCGAGCAGGACAGAGAGAGGTTCAGTGTGGGTGCGTGTATAAGATACAGGAAAACGTTCTGGACTCACATTGTTGGCTGGGGTCTGTGTCGGTGGTCAGCTTAACGTAGTTTGATGGAAAAAGGCCAACGGAACCGTTCAGCTCTCCCTTCCACCAATCAGGATCCTCTCTGCTCAAAACATTGATGATTTGGCCCTTCCCGAAAGGCAGCTCATCATCGTTCTGAGCCGTGTAATCATACATGCCAATCACCTGGCACACTATGAAGGGCAAACACAAATGCACATGTAAAATGTGTTTTTCTACAACCTTTTAAAATGTATGCTTGAATAAGTTAATATGATGTAATTCAACTAGTGCTGTAAAACGGTTCATCGTATCCAAAATAAGTTTTAGTATGCATAAAATGTGTGCGTTCTGTGTAGATTTAGTATATATAAATACACACACATACAGCATATATTTTGAAAATATTTATTATGTAGTTCAATGTCTATAATTATATTCATATAATGTATATTATTAATAAATATAATATACAAACATAACATTTTTCTGAAATATACACTTGCATTTGTTTGTTTATATATACATAATAAAAATACACAGAACACACACACATATATATTATGTAAACAAAAACGTATTTTGATGTGATTAATCGTTTGGCAGCACTAAATATAATATATTATAATATAATCGAGTAGAATAGAATAGAATAATTCCTGGTTACTGGAGTATTTGCTTAGCTATTTGGTAGAGCGCATTTATTTATCAAGCATGAGGACATGCAAATACTATGAAAAACTGATGATGGTGTGTAGGCAGAATTATACAAGTAACCTAGCCTGTACTAAATGACAAGAAGCAACGTGCTTGACATACTTAAATGCTTAAACATGTTCATTACAAAAAGATCCAAGTGCAAAAGACAACATTTTATCTACGCCATTAGAAACCAGTTTTTTTTTTTGAACAATAAAGTTACATGTACCTGCATTGGGTGTCGGCAGCTTGGGTGGGTTGGGTTCTGTGGGTGTGGTTTTACTAGTGCTGGGGCTCAATAATTTGACATAATTAGCGGGAAACCAGCCAATCTGACGCTTCTTTCCTCTTGCCTGGAGAAAGCAACATCAGTGAGCCATTAAAACGAATCTGAAGTAAAAAATTTAGCGTACAATCTAATTCATGAGGAACAGCAACATCTCACTGGTATCACCGTATCATACTTCACAAGCACTGATGTCATGAATTAAGTACATCTGGGCACAAATAAGCAGACATTATAGATCACAATTGTTTGTGTATTTAATAGCATCGGTGTTATTCAGACCTGAAGTTCTCCTTCCCACCATCCTCCTGGGTTTTTCTTGCGGATGAGAATGAGCTGGCCTGGTGCTAAAGTGAGCTGCTCTGCCCCGGTGGCCGTGTAAGGAGCGATAACCTGGGCAATCTCTGAAGGCAGAAGAAAAACAGAGGTAAAAGGCGAAAAAAACTAGAGTAGAGAACCACGGTCCAATAAAACACTGTTATGATGCGATTTTGAAGTTTACAAAACTGTGGCTTAAAGCTGTTTTTTTCCAGCTGTATATCTCTTAAACATCAACTAAGCCAACATAACAGTTATGTACGGGACTTATGAGGACATTAGCACCCACCTGGTTTCTTCCCTAAACTTCCTGTTTTTCCAGCAGATCCCAAACCCTAGAAAAAAGGTAGAATGTCATCGTTATGATTTTTCAAACTGTCAAAATGTTCCTTATTTGACTACAATGAAGAGCTTTTAACATGCAAATTAAATCAAAAGTACCTCGGAGTCCTTAGGCTTGACATAATTTGAGGGGAAGACTCCGGTCTTCCCGCCCACAGTGCCAGTCCACCAATCTCCTTCTTTCTTTGTGACCGTGATGACATCACCTTGCTGGAAGGTCAAGTCGCCCTGCTCACTGCTTTCGTATGTATACATGGCCACATACTCTGTGATTAGACAAAATCACACAAAGACTTTCAGAGACAAATGATTAAGGGGAGAGGGAGACACAAATGATCCATTGAGCTGTGGCTGGTAATCTGACCTTCTCCCAGATCTGTGGGTTTGTTTGGAGATGGGCTGGGTCTCTTAACACTGGGAGGGCTGTCTGAAGAGCCAGATTCAATACTGAAACAGAACAAAACTCAAAATCACAGTCTGGATGAAAATGTGTTCAACATTACTTTTTGTAATAAAACTGGGGTCATAATGATTGCGTTTATTATGTTACGCACAAAAACTGATAAAACATATATTACCAATATATCATATTATAAGACTATACTATTTTGCACAGATGCACTGACTGAAAACTAAAATGAACATTCTAATATGCTAACATCCATTAATATTAGCCAATAACTAATATTTGTATATTGCCAACACACACACCTCATAGATTTCCTGACGGGCCCGGAGACGAGTTTGACATAAGATTTGGGGAACCATCCTCTCTGCCCCTGCACCTCCCCAAACCACCACATATCCTGTTGCTCCAGGACGGTGATCACATCATTCTTGTTAAAATTTAGGTGATTGTCTTTCTTGGCTCTCCATGGATACAAAGCCTGTGCCTGTAGACCCTCCACCTTTTCACCCTGGAAACAGACAGACAACAGCAAGTGCATTGGATGCGATGTAATGCTAAATTTCTGATTAATTTAAAATGCATGCAAGTATTCAATAAAATGTAGTAAAAAAACCATAAGAAATCTAATGCAAAAATTCACTGATATGGATGGGACAGGTTTTTAGGGAGTACATGTACCTGGCCGAGCACAGGTGAGGGTGAGGAGCCGGAAAGCGTGGCTGGGGTGAAAGCAGAGCGCTGTCTGATCTGCCCTCCACTGGGCACCGACAGGGACGGCTGAGTGGGTTGGGTCGGCCACGCATCCCATCCATCATTGTCCTGCTTCTCCACAGCAGAATTAGTTGGCCATCTGAATTAAAGTCACAAGAGCACAGAATCAAAATGGATTCAGATAAATCTGAAAAGATAATCTGCCATCTTTACTATTAACGTTGTTTTAAATCCAAACAAATTACTTACGTAGTGCTGAAATCTGCCCAGTTACTGGATGCTGAGGAAGAGGAGGAGGCAGGGCCAGGAGGGGCAGGGGCTGAGGAGGGCGGGGCTATCGATGCAGGCTCTGTGGGGGCTGACTGCAGGGGAGTGGCTGTGGTTGTTGAAGGAGCGGATGACATATGAGAACCCAGTTTAGGGGCAGAACTAGAAGCAGCGCTAGCTCTCAAACTAAGAGGAACATCAGATTCTGGAATTTTCTCTGCATAATTGGCAGGGAACCAGCCAGTCTTCCCTTTAATTTCTCCTCCTAGCCATCCAGGTTCACCCGTCTGAGACTCGTCCACCTGAAAAGAGACATACAAACAGGATGTGACAATAAAGAATTGTGGAATAAAGAACCGCAGCATCTTAATAACCATCAGAAAAACGTGAACTGGAACATACAGAGCACTGTGGCTGTGTGTGATGAAACAAAGGACTCATTTAATTGATTAACACAGGAAATGGAGTAAATGGTCATGGCATCCTAGAGGCATCATCTTTGAGTGATCTAATGGCAAACACAGCAAAGCCTCTGAAATCTTGGAAAAACACTCAACAGACACAGACACGCAGTCACATATTTTGATCTCAGTGACTGTTGAACAAAATAGAAAACAAAGACGAACTAGAAATGAATAAAAGTGCACAAGGAGCAGAAACCTAGACTTACCCACTCTCCCTTCACCTTCAGGCAGAGAGTGCAAAGGGAGCATAGAGGCAGGGTCAGCAAATGTACACACTAGCACAAGCATTTCTCAACCAAAACTGATGTGATTCATTTGCAATTTATTAGATAATTAATCAGCACATCATATAATAATTCACTTCAATCAGCAAATAAAAGCACACACTGTAGGGCTGAAAATTAAAAACACAAAATTAAATAACTGTGGAAAACTATTGCTTTAAATCTTCTATATAATAAATAAAATTCAATTTATTCCTGTCAAGGCAAAGCTACATTTCAAGATCATTACTTAAGTTTTCAGAGTCACATGATCCTCCAGAACTCATTTTAATATGCTGATCTGCTGCTCAAGAATGTTTAAAATTGCTTACCATCACTATATCTCCAGGATGGATGGTGATTTCATCATGGCTGCGGGCTTCAAAAGGATACAGTGATCTATAGTAGACCACCTTTACCTTCTCCTGATTAAATCCAGACACTGGAATCTTATCTATATCATAAACACAAGTTACGAGCTATACCATAAAGCTTAGCATGTCTCAATATAAATGAGCAAGTCTGTCTGGTTCAACTGGCGTCTTTTTCTCACCTGCCATAGACCAGGGGGACTGAGCCTGTAGTTTTCCCGGATGCTGTGTGAAGAGTTTGGAGAGGTTATCCTGTACTTCTGCTCTGCTGTGGTTCTCCTCTTCACTCACTTGGCTTATCCAAGCGTGAGGCGCAGGAGGAGTGGGAGCCTTACCCAGGCCATCATCTCTCCATGCAGGAGACACGCCATCTTCAGGCCCTGACCACCTGAGGAAAAATGTGGGGCAAAATTAATGCCTGTTTAAAAAAACTAATCTGCAAATAACAGGAATGGATGGAGATAAAATACCTAGACTCTTGTAATTCTGTGGACTTCCTGTCATGAGATGGCTGAGTGATGTCAGCCTCCATCTCCTTTTGTTTCTGCCTCTGTTGTTTGTTGTGGATTTCTCTCAGCTCCTGCAATGCATGATGGGATATTGGAGGACAGGTAAGGGAGAGTATTGGGGGAAACGGGGCTCTGTTCGCGCTCTTTCTTACACTCAAACAAGTTCACAGCTGTGCAAACTGCATAGCGATTGCGTTCATGAAGGTTGCTATGCCTGCTGGGTAATGTCAGATGAACCACAGAAGTCACAAGAGAAGAAACAACAGACAGCAGACCAATGGAAGCTTACGCAATGTCAGACCTTTCCACCAATAAGCAAGCTCTTTGGGAAACGCCATTAGGATATGGTAAGGGAGTCACTTTATTTATTTATTTATTTTTAAGATTTTAAACTGCCAGTTCTGTTGATATCCTACACTTACTACTGAAGAGTATGTTTGTCTGGTCTGGGATCTCTTATTGAAACTACATTTCTGTTCAATGTTGAAGGCAACATAAGCACAATTGACACAACGAACTACACAAATCAAGAAAGATCACTGCAAGCGATTTGGTAACAGACAGACTAAGGAAAGACAGAGAGTTAGCCATTCAATTATAAAACACACACATATATATATTTACACACCAAACCAGTTTAAAAGGGTGTTTAGATTTCATACACCAGACATGCACTTTTTAATGCAGTTGTAAATGAACACATTGAAAATCTAAGGTTTGCTTCTGTTAGCAGCTTCACTGACAAATGATTTCTACTTTATATTTAAATGTATTTATTGCTGAGAAAGCCTGTGTAAAATTTCCTTGATCACACGGAGATCAATGTGACCTAAATGACATGAACCAATAAAATTACTACAAAACTAAAAGAGTGTGAACTAAAACTATGTAGATTTATCCACTGCTACATATTTGTCATTCTCTGAAGAATGTTTGCATTCCAGAAGAAATTGTTTGGTTTCCGACTAACCAACTAATTAAATAAATGATCAAATCCTAGCAAATGGAAAGAAAGACAGGTTCTTCCATTATTTAATCATTCTTATGTCGTTTTAAACCCGTACTGTTGTCAAAAGTTTAGACTTTGGTACTGACATTTTTTAAATGCCCATTTCCTGCTAACATTTGAGCACTGTTGAGCGAATTCATAAACACCGCTGATGGGTCATTGTGTTTAAAAGATATCGCTTCACACTTTTTACAGAGCGCTCACACAGAAACACACGAGAGCCTTTGAAAGCCACGTGCTTCTGTGTGAGCGCTCAATGAAGAGCATTCAAATGTTAGCAGGAAATGAACAATTGTAAAATTTTTGCACCTACTCGTACCGAAGTAATTTTTTGACAACACTACACATAAGGCCTTCAGTCATCTTTGGAACACAAATGATTTGATTAAATCCAAGAGCTTTCTGACCCTGTATATGTATATATGTACCATGCTCAAGGTCCAAAAAGGCAGTAAGGACATTGTTTAAATAGTCCATGTGCAGGGTTCTAGAGTGCGGTCTAATTCCCCCAATGGAGGTGGCACCAGAGCGACCAGCCATATGGGGAAAAAAAAAAAATAAGTCTCCACGAATCTGAAAGTCTCTCGTGTTATTACGAATATTACGGAATTTGTCAAGGTGCACTGCACCAGCAGAATAGGTTTTGTTGTCCTTTTGGCTCTGCTTGTGTCCGGTGTAGTCACGGTGAGAAGACTAGGCCCAGATTGTTACACCGTGTCAACATCAGACCCGCGCGGTGCGATGCAGCACAACAACATACAATAGAATCTATTCTGCTGTCTACACTGGATGCGGCTGCCAAATTCCTGACAGAAAACTAATTCTATTTACGATGTATTGACAAGTTTCAAATGATTTTCAACGGTCGTTGAAGGGTCAAGAGAGCTCTCGGACTACATCAGAAATATCTTCATTTGCATTACGAAGATGAACAAAGGTCACGTTTGGAATGACACAAGGGTTAAAAATTAATGACAAATTTATACGTTTTGGGTGAAACTTTGGGTGAAAAAAAGCAGCACGATCAACCTTGTACATAATTACAATGATCTGCCTCAGATCAGTGCACAAAATTTCTTAGCTTTCTACCGATACGTGAAGGTTAAGAACAGTTACAGCGCTGCCTTTGATGGGCTTCTCAAAGGGGGCTGGAGGAGATGCAGTGAGACACACGAGCAGGGGACGTGGTGTAGGGTGAAATCAAAGGTCAGGGGGGAGAGGGAGGGATGACCTGGAAGTAGAAGTGTATATGGTTCAAACAGGCCAGCAGTGCTGCGAGACAGTCCAACAGCACCTCGTCCACAGAGCTCCCTGACTGCAAGAGACACAGAGCCACCCATATGGCAACGGGTCAAAGGTCACACCACCATCATCGTTACTATCATCATCATCATCATCGTGTTTGCACTCTGTTCTGATGTGTACTCAGCTCTACACAATGGAGAGCCTCTTATATGTACTTATCTTAAGCATAGAGAGAGAGAAACAAACGGACCAGACACAACATCGGAACCAAAGCAGAGCAGTGAAGCCTTTGCTCTGTTCATTAGTGCGAGCTACAGGCTTGACAAAAACAATTTCCAAAATGATTACTTCAGGAGTATTATTAATCAGAGCTTAACAATAAGGATGGACCCACGTCACAGGGTCAATACCACAGACGCAAGTTCTGTAGTCATCATAACAACTAACATCTTGTTTTCCAGTCCCTCTAGGATTCCACCCCACTGATTGACGAAATGTTGTCATTTCCAGAATTTTGATTATACTTTATATCACGGATACACAATAATCATTGAGCGATATGTAATGCACTTGTTGTAAGTAAAGCCGGTTCTCAATCAGCAGTAAATGCGATCAGCTTTGTGATTTCACATTGAGCAGCATTTACTACACAAAGCCTCTGATCACTGATAAGCTGCACAAATCCATGTTCGTTATCAGCGTGGTTTTGTGCAGCTCATTTACAGAACTGGGTTTACTGACATATTGGCCAATAATTATTGTGCGTCCCTAATTTCTATATGTGAATGTAGTGAATATAGTGACATGTGAATGGCCCCTTAAGAAGGCATTTTGACACAACATTGTATGTATATGCATGTGACGCACTTCTGGGTGCATGCTTTGAGTACGTGTCGGAGCAGATAAAAAAAAATCCTTATTGTAGAGCCCTGCCTTAGTAAAGGGCAGTAGTCAAGACAAGACACATCTGGAAGTGTGCTACTCCAAGTGCCTTCATACAGGGCAACAGAGAGCACAGTGCTGTGAGTAGAGGGTAATAGTTTTTTTGGTAGTTTTCTGGGGGTTAACAGCATTATCAGGATGTCTACCTGTCGCCCCCTCTGCTCTTCATCAAGTAGCTCCGACTGCAGGTTCTCCATCCTAGCAGCATGGGTCTGATAGAACAGCCCCAAGGACTGTACCACCACGAAGGGTAAAGCGGGGTGAAGCACGGTCAAGTGAGAACAAAGAGGGCCAGCCAAGTCGTATAAACACGGTGGAGGGAAGGGTTGAGAGGGAGTCAGCCCGGGATGAACGGAGGATGAGGAGGATGAAGGGCAGGGTGACAGAGTGAGCAGCAGGCAGATACAGTGAGAGAGGAACAAGAGATTGTGTGATGCTGGGAAAATGCTGCTACTTTATCACAGACTTGCTTTCTCTTATTCTGAAGGTACATTAAGACAAAATTAAGAGTGCTCTGTTGGTTTTATATTATACACTGGGTGGAACTCAATGATGCACAAAATGCACTCTCTCTTCCTTCCTCTTTCATTCGCACAAACACAGAGGGTCCAAAATGAACAGTTTGCCCCAGCTGTCAATGGTGAGTGAGCAATTTATTGGCCACAAAACAGCTATATATGATCAAATTAATACATTTCAGTATGAAGTGATTTGAATCAGTGGCATCACAATTACAGAACATTTGTTTCTATGAAGTATGGTCGTAGATCTCCTAAATAAAATTTAATATCTCTCCAGTTTATTTACCTAAATTAATTTTTACGTACATTTTACACAAATGTTAATTTTGCACCCTTCACTCACACAATGCAAAACATTAAAAAAAGTACAAAATTGCCACGTATAAACGATTACTGAAGACTACGGAAAATGATTTGTCCGTGTAAGAGTGTGTATTTGGGTCTGTCAGGGTTTTGGTACCTTCAGTTGTGTGTTAAAGGCATCGATCTCCAATAGTTTGGAGCGCGTCTCCTTCTCCACAGCGTCCAGCTGTTCTCTCAGCTGCTGTTTGGTGGATTCCTTCATTTCAATGGCCCTCTGAAGACTGGAAAGAGAGTCTCCTACAAAGCAGAAAAGAAATCAGACCTATACTAAAGAGCATTCCTGAGAGTGTAACATCCACATGCAGAATTCTGCAGAACAATTTATTTTTAACTCATTCAGACCAATATAAACAAAAGGAAGCTTTTATCATATATATTGTCACTAAAAATGCACTTGTAACAAGGGCTCAATGAGAAAAAGAAACAGGAATACTGTTCAAATCCTCAATTTGATTATATAAGTTCTTGACTGTTTTCTTGCCTCTGTGATCTTGTTTTTTGTGCTCAGTGAGCTCAGCTGTCATTTGTAATTTTTCCTGTGGTACCAGACGTGACCGGCCCTTTTACAGATTAGTGACAATAGCTCACTGTTTGTTTTAGGTGTTATAATTGTTTTATATAGCTACGTTGAGGGCGAGAACTCTGAACACACCTTAATTTGACTGTTTCCTGAACTTCAACCGGTTTGCAAAACAAAGACTTGTTGGGCCGATCATCAATTCTAATCCCAGCTATTTTACAGTAACTTTGACAAACCTTGAAATAACCATAGCATGAGCCACCAAACAGATTCATTCGATGAGTTCAAAAAAATATGCAAAAAAAAAAACAAAAAAACTTGCTACTGGGGTATAAAAAATTATAAATCGGTGCTCTTTGGTTATATGATTCCTCAACATGAACGATACATATAAATCCAAAGCACTCGAATAAAGTGAAAAAATTAAAAGCCTTTATTTACATGGCTTTACAAACACACTTGTGCCCTGACGCACAAGTGGTGACCATTAAAGTTCTGGAATACACTTCCATTCCAGCCAGATTCCAACATGAATGGATTGCATCAGAATGTCTAATGTGATAATATCTAACCCCACAACTGGCCTGGATCTTTAAAGCAGCGCTGAGGACAATGTTCTTACTGTGCAGACTGTTCTGCTGAACCTGCTTCAGCTGGTCATTCAGACACTGTTTGTCAGGAATCAACCGACTCAACCACTGCTGAGACTCCTGATAGAGACAAGACAAGAGAGAGAAAACATTAAATATTCTCTGCTACAGAGAGCAGCTTAAAAAGAGTCTATTATTGTGTATAACTGTATATGAACAAGATATGTATAGTCTAAAGCACTTTTCTCTGGTTTAAACGCCCTCTTCTGTTCCACACACACAAAAAACAACAACACCCCAAACAACAACAAAAAAACATCAATGCTGAAAGGATGTTGACACGAGTGAGAAGAAACACAGTAAGAGTGCACACCTGCAGCTGCTGTTGCAGGCTGGTGATCTCAGCAATGCGGAGCTCTCGTGTCTTATTGGTGCTCTCGATCTCGTGCCTCTGGGCCGAGAGACGGAAACGAATGTCTTGCAGTTTACCCTCCAACTGTGACTTCTTATCATTCTAGAAAAGAGACAGAAAGAACAACAGATGTCAAACTATTAAGCTCGGCATCAGATTAACTTAATATGCATATGGGACCACTCAAACAGATTACAATTCTGTTCGGTGCTGTGATAATGCAGACATTACAAAAGGCAGCTTTAAAATGAGAGTATGTGTCTTTTTTAACTACCTAATTAAAGGGATAGTTCACCTAAAAATGAAAAATATGTGTAGAGGAAAGTAAGAACATGCATCGCAATTTTTGTTTTGTTGTGCCTTAACCATTGTAGTACCCTTGCGGTCTATGGAGGATCAGAAATACTTTTTTAATGTATATATTTTTTATTTTATTGCACTATGTATTTACATACATCTGCAGATTTCAATTACAATACTTATCTTAAGGCTGTATTGTCAAAATAGGTTTTTTTCTAATACACCGAGGCAGAAATCTTTACTTTAGTAGCACAGCCATATGTCACACTCTATACCTATCTATATATTAAAGAGTTTTACAGAAGTGCTTGTTCATGTATTGGTCACGTGATTTTATACCCCAAAAACATGGTTGTATTTTCTGATTTATGTAGTGATAAAAAGAGACATCCAAAATGTCCCTCTGTTAAAACCTGTAATATTTGCAGATCAGTGTATATTTAATTTAATATTTAATTAGATCCACGGAGGAAGTATGGTCAAATATACCACTCAACATTTTTGTCTTGACTTAAAACATTTAAGTGCATGTACCAGAGCCTCCAGTTCAAACTCCAGTGTTTTCTTGCGTGCTTTGAGCAGGACGATGTTCTCCTGCTCTCTGTTTCTCTGGGTGAGCAGCTCCTGTCTGCGTGTTCTCTCCCATTCTAACTGCCGCTGCCGCTCCAGCTCCCGCTTAGCAGCCTTCAACACACAACACACACTCAAGAGGTTACAGATGATGCTGACAGTGTTTAACATGCACTGAATTCTTTTTTAAAAAATGTTTTGAGTTCACCTCTCTTCTCTCGATCTCCTTGCGTCTCTCCTCCTCCCTCTGTCGCTCCAGCTCTCTCTGTCTCTCCAGTTGTTTCTCCAGCTCCTGCTGTCTGCGTCTCTCCTGCTCCAGTCGTTCTCTCTCCTTCCTCTCTTGCTCCTCTTTCTCCAGCGCCGCCAGTCGCTCCTGCTCTTTCCTCTGCTGCTCCAACAGTGCCTGCCGACGTTTCTCCAGCTCCAGGTTTCCACGCTCAAAGTTCTCTCGTTTCTTGTCCTCGAATGTAACTGAGGGGAAATACGGAAACCATTTTTAAAGCAGTTTTTTACATTTAATACAAAGTAGCAACCTTTGCCCTTCTTTTACACCTAGCATGTGTTAACAGTGATACACTTGATTACATTAAAACCCACACGTAAATACACAAACAGTGACTGTGTTGGAGGTCAGAACAGCTTCTGACGACATGCAATGAAAAAGTTAATGCATGTGAATTTTCTGTAATGCTTTACTTTTATTATGTCTTGTGATCTTGGTCAAATAAAAGAACAATATCTCATGGATTACTCCACTGAACAACACTTGCAATGTCTCATTTTGTCTCCCTACAGCTCTCTCAGGATGCTTTATTTTGAAAGGGAAGCGTTAAAACTTCTTTTACCCATTTTCTCCACTTCTATTTTCTATTAGCATTATATAAAACAGATATGTTTCTGAAGTAGGTTAAAGTAAACAGAAACCTGGTATTCTGTAAGCCAAAATGAGGGAAAGCACTCTGAATTAGCCATTTATGTTTTTTAAAATTGGTAAATGGCGGAACATTTGCAATTAATGTAGCCTAATATGTAAGTGGTGTTTCCATTTTGTATGGGTAAGTGGTCTCAGATATCACAACCAATTGCACTGCAAGATATAAATGCAAGTTAAAGAGCTAAATCCGGTTAAAAGACTGTACAGATACAAAATCCATTAATGCCAGGTGCAAAAGGGACCACAAATATTTTTATCATTGAGTAAGTTGAGTTTTCTTTATGGAACTAGTAGTATTTACTCTAAACCTCTGACCTGGAAGTTTTTTCTCTGCCTCTTTTTCCTCCTCCTCGGGTTCATCCTGAGACCGTGGATCTATCGAGAGCATACTGGTCACAGACACTCCACTGCCAGAACGCACTCTCCTAAACAAACAGGAAAGAATTAGATCCTATAGTTGTAACCATTTGCACCGTTAGAATGAAAGTTCTAAGTGAAAGTCTAACTTGGCAGACTATTATGAGGCATGTAAGCTGATAATTGAAAAAATACAGTTGTGGGCCATCAGTGGGGGTTGCTCACCTGAATGTCGGAGGTATGAGGTCAGGGGGCAGCATTGGAGGAAGAGGCAGACCAGACATCGCCATGTCAATTAAGTGCATGGCCAGAATAAACTCTTCTGCAGTCAACTTTCCGTCCTGGTCTATATCTGACAGGTTCCTATATAGATAAACATGGGATGTTATGTGGAGTCTTGCCTTTCTAGATTACACCATAATGTTAACATCAAGTGTAAACAGGACCGTAACCAAATACAAAAATCAGTCGGATGTACTCATAACAATAACCAGATACCAATTCTCATGTTTGCACTGATACAAATCTCATAACTCAGAGATTTGTTTGAGTTTTGAACGCGAGACAGAGACACAATAAGAAAAATGTGTTGGATCCGTACCAGATGGTGGCCAGCTGGGCCTGCGGGAGACTTGACTGCATTAGAATAGTTCTGGCTTGTGGACCTGAAGCAGAAAAGAAAGAGAAAGAGAAGTGAAAGAAAGAGTTGAGTATGTTGAGTCAGCAACCTTTGCTTCCTCTAAGCAGTACTGACTAACCATTGTCACTTATCAGATGAGGTTAGAGCTCAAACGCACTGAACAAGACTATTACAAAGAAGATATAAAATATGGTGGCATATGCTTATAAATACAGAATTAAATCAAATTTTAAAATGCTAAACTAATAATAACCTTGTTAAAATTTAAAGACTAGACAGCATTTTAATAATTTTTGTTTTAAATTACCTGAACAAGAAAGCAAAATACAAAGTGTTTCACCGCCTGATGATTTTTAATGCGTCATGCTTTGTGTGATGGACACCATACCTGTGAGATAACCACTCATCATTTTGTCATGGCTGTTGAAGAGTTGGCGGTATTTAAGCCGAGAGGACTGAGGCACGCCCCAGTCAACGGGTGGAGGAGCTGCCGGAGCACTAAAGAGACAACGTGTGTGTTAAAGTGTTCATTATTCATTATTAAAGCTAATTATTTTATTTTTGAGGCTAATATTACACACTAAAGGAAAGGTAAATTCATAACATGTGCTGTAATAACTATTACGTTTCTGTAAATACAGCGTAAATGTGTGTGTGTGTGTGTGTACCTGGGTGCCTCGACTGACTGGCCCTTCTGTAGCTTGATACTGGAGCGATTGAATGAGGGGGTTTTGTTGATCGCAGCAGCTGAGAGACAGAGACAAACACCCATAAATTATCCTGCCAAAGTAAACAAACTGTATAAGCTGGTCTGGGTAGTGTGAGTAGTGTGTGTTTACAGTACCTGGATGTGAGAATCCACTGATGGGTTGTATCATAGCGGGTGCTCCGTTTGCAAGGGAAGGTATGGCTGGGGTCACTGATGCTACCAGAGGTGGAGACACGCCTACTCCCGGCACTCCTAGAGGCAGAGGCGGCAAGGGCATGGGCGGCACTGCTGGCAGGCCTGGAATCACCCCCATACTGGGCATCCCTGGTGAAGGACATTAATTAAATCATTAATTAAGTACTTAATAATAAATGCAATTTTTTATATAAACAAACAGTTGGAAGGTGTGCTTGATACTAATTTAATTACATAAATCACATATTACATATGTGAATAGAGTGGTCTTCTGTAGATCTAGAATAAAGCATGCACATGTCATTCAAGCCATTGTTTACCAAAAGGTGGCTGTGGAGGAATGGAGAGGGGTGGCTGCTTCATGGAGGGGGGGAGTGAAGGAGGGAGGGGGTGACCCTGCAGCTTCAACTTAATCAGCTTCATTGCGATGGAAAATTCATGCATGTCCATCTTTCCATCATTGTTCATGTCAGCCAGGGCCCTGCAAAACATAAACAGAGTACCTTGTTCAGTGACAGACATGTTAACTTCATCTTCAGTATCACTTAGGATTTGTAACCTGCAACCACAATTTGAAACTTAAAAAAAAAAAGGATTAATTTTGACAGAAAAAAAAAACTATGTGAAATGCTACAGTAATTGTTTAACTGTAAATTTATATTTATTTTTAAATTTAATATTTCATTGAATTAATTGATGTTTTCAGGAAGTAAATGAACTTCCATATAATTTACAGTAAAAAAAAAAAAAAAAAAAAAAAAATTCTCAGAAGCCCTTACGTAACATCTCATAATTGTGTTCTTATTTTTATTATCAGTGATATCAGTTTGATTGCATTTATATTGTTATGGTGGTTACCATTACAAACTACGAACTAAAAAGCTGATTTTGGCAGTAAAACGGTATATTAACATTATATTATTAAAGGAAATATTTGGCTATAAGTTGTAAAATATCTGCCATTCCTGGAACCACTGTCACCAGGAGATTGTGCATTGAATTATTGGCAACAACAGCTGCAAGTGTCTTACTGTACATGCAAAGGAATATTTTTTTATAACATACAGTAATTATAGGACAAACGTACATATAGCCTTATGAAAGTAGTGTGCTTGATTATAAATTCATGTATGTTATAGACATTGTGTACCATATCTGGGCGAGGATTGGGGCAGGTAAACCTGACTGCAGAAAGAAATTCCTTGCCTGGTCACCTAAAGAGAGAGCGAGCAAGGGAAAGAAATTAATACGAATATTGAATAATCTAAACAAACAAACACATTATATGGTATATGTACAAACAAAACAGAATGGCTATGTTCTCAAAATTTAAAATGAACATGATCATCATAGAAATTAATGACATTAAAATTATGTAATGGTCTTAGTGACTAGTAAAACATTGATAACATTGATAATCTTGTCAACGGAGGGTTTTATTGACCGCACTTGAGTGACATTGGCCTCTGGGGCGAGTGATCTGCCGGCCACAGCTTGAGCGAGAAATGAAAGCTGAGTCAGTGTGTTCATATATCTAACCCAACAAACTGATTTCCTGCTCTCATGACAGCCTATGCTACTAAACACAAAAAAGCATGTAAAGCAGCCAACTGTAGTTTTCTACCTACAATCGTATACTAGTGTCAACTAATAATCCCACTGCAGGTCAGATAACCCAAACAATCCCTTTTACAACCGACCAACCAATGCACAAAGCAATGAGAGATGGGAGTTTATGCCTCTGCCATGATAAAAGCAAAATGATGTAGCACACATAATGACCTTTTCACCTTCCTCTAAGTACTTTTCCTCTCGATAACAGGTGTCTTCCTCTGCGCGCACACACACAGAAACGCCTTTATAACCTCAGAGCCAAAAACAGACTCCCTCCTCATGCCTGCCTGACAGTGGGCCACTCACTGCTTCAGCCGTCCTTCAGTCAACACAAAGAGGCTCTTTCAGAGCCACTGGTCAACAGGAAACCCACAAGTACCATCTCTTCAGTGGATGTCCAAAGTCCAGCTGGGACAAGCTGGTTTTACTGTTTGCGCCTTGTGACTCTGATTAGCTCTTTGAGGTTAATTTCACATCTGTTTATGATTGCAGGGTGAGATCGTGAAATGTTCTTTCTTTCAGAATATTCCTCAGACTGGGAAAATGTCTCCAAATAGAGTTGAGGGAGAAAGATGGCTTTCAATAACTGGAACAAACATGTCCAACTAGAGATTAGAAACAAACAGCATCAGCAAAAGATGACAGAGAAATGACCTTTTCTAGGCAAGTCAGATGGAAATCAACATGCCACACCCTGATCGGTTTCCTTCTCTGTATTATTCCTCTGTGATTCTGACATTGCCACCTCACGACTGAAACGTTCAGAATTTGAACTCTTAAACATCTGCACTGCGCAAAGCTTTGCACAAGCTTCAGTTGGTTGCTCTTCTGACTAATGTCAACGTGGGACGGTTTTACTGCGGGTCAGCGGTCGGCAAAGCAGTGGAGGAGGTGCTGAGACTTAGATTAACACTTCTCAGATTGTTTTAAGATACTTTAAGACAGATGCAAATCTGCTCGAAGATAACGCAAGCCGTCATCCACCCATTTAAAAGCAGAAAACAGGAACTGGTATGGTTTCAATAAGCTGTCATGAGGAATATCCATGGCATTTTTATTAGCGTGGGGGATGTGTTTAAAACAAACAAAACAGGATGGTGGGAAAGAGGCGGTTGCTTTTGTTTTTCCAGTTTTCACTTCATTTGCTCTGTCTCTCTGTGTCTGTGCATCCAACAGAGAAATAATAGGCATAGAAATGTCGGGCTACCAGAGATGTATGACTGACAGCACTGCAGGAGGTCATTTTTAGTTGCACAGAACTCAAGGGATTTGTTTTTTGCACTTCAGACAACAACAAACCCGAAAAGGGTTTTGGCAAACATCAGCACTAATGAGCGTTCTGTACTTCTCTCACAGCAAGAAAACCAGAGGCGGTCACCTGTGATGAAGCCAGCAGGTGTGGGGGTCAAACTGTGGAACTGCTGGTCATGTTTGGCTCTCTCATCCACAGATATTACCCATGTATCCGACCCCCCTACAGAGAGAAAGAGAAATGATATCAGACAAACAGCAGCATAATGCTTTAACGAGTTTAACCTGCTAACATTTTTCAAACAGACAGATCAACTGTACAGATAAAACAACTCTGTCTCTTACTGATGTCTGGCTGCATAAAACTGCACTGAGAAATATGCCACAAATTACAACTTTTGTGGTGATATAATAACCTAATTAATCAGAAAGATTAAAAACAAACAAACAAAAAAAACTTTAATACTTAGTCAATAAAAATCATTTTTATTTTAGTACAAAAATGTTATTCCACCTGCTGCCCAATGTGCAATGTGAAGGGTATGAAAACTAATATGCGCTATTATACATACAAATATATGTATATATTAGGGGTGTAACGGTTCACAGAAGTCACGGTTGGGTTCGATACGATACAGTAGTGTCACGGTTCGGTATGTTTTCGATACGGCAAAAATACAATAAAAAAAGAGAATTTC
>JAUCMU010000001.1:20310467-20336082 GCA_032275025.1 Enteromius treurensis
CATTATTGCCGCTTGATTATTACTGATGAGATCATAGACAGTGGCAGCTTTAACAGGCTGCATTCAGACTAATGCACAGATCTCTTTCTTTATATCAGATGTTTTGCTCTGCTCTGAAAACATAACTGACGGTGTGTTCATTTGTATAAAGATAAACAAACACATCGCGCACGTGACGCGCAAGTCTGTCAGCGCTTTCGTGCAGCTAATACCAACGCATTCCAAACGGTATATGAAGATCACGGACGACAGCTTATAAGGATCGAAGCTCACACGTACAGTAGTTTAGAAAACTAGTCCTGTCCGAATAAGGTTACAGTATAATTCGGCTATACATCCGCGCTAAAGGTGAAAGTCACCATAGCTTGTAGTATGGACTCCAACCCAACTTTGGAAATAGATTAACGGCGATATTTTTTTTTATCGCGCGTTAAGAGTCTTGCGTTAACGCCGATAACGGCCCACCACTAATATATATATAAACTATATCTAATGTAGAATGCCTCTTGGGAATGGGGCAGTCAGCGCTGGGTGCATTATGGGTATTTCTTTAGAGTTTACTTATTTTCGTGTCATTTAAAGCAAGATTTAAGCAAGTTGGGGTTGTGTATTAGTTATAGTGATGTTAAGTTAGTTTGGGTGGGTTTAGTTTATTTGCAGCCCAGTTATATAAAAGTGTAACTGTTACCGTCATGGTATATGTAGGGGAGGCACTTAAAGTGCATGTTAAAGTACTTAGATCATTAGTATTTATGCATAGGTGGAAGAAATTGTTGCCTCCTACTGGTTTATTCTGTCTATGTTCCTGCATTTAGAGACACTCAATGTATTGTGATGTAGGGGCCTGTTGTTACGATATTAAAAGGGGGGTGGGGTCGGTGCGGTCAGAACTTTCCTGGTGGATTTTAGTTCACCACTCCGCCCTTGGTCACCCCAGGTGAGTGGATCAGTGAGAGGGAGCCAATCGTACACGGCGAGTCTGCAAAGGAAACGGCGTGAGTACAGCGTAAGTTCAAACACCATTGGAGAGGTTTCTCATCACCTGATCCGTCTTCCCGGCTTATATTGGGGTTGGGGCTGTGGTGAGTAGCTCCAGGTGTTGGTGATGAGTTGCCAGGGTGACGCTGACTGATCCTCAGGATTCCGGCCACAGCAGATACAACAAAATGGCATTACTAAGGATGATGAGTGGTACTGCCCAAAATGTAAGGACAAACTATAAACCATACATTGTATGTTTGGTTTGTAGTGAGTAGTGAAGTGGCAATTTAGAATGAAGTAGCTAAATATTCCAGTAATATTATTTTCCTAGCCAGTATTATTTATTTTATTTTACTTATGTCATATACATTTTTTTGGGCGATGTTTCAAGGCCATGTGGCTTTAGTAAGTAAAGTATTGTTGTGTTTGTGTGTAATATATAATAAATAATTACTGTTTATTGTTAATAAAACACATGCTCTTATTGTATTACTTACAAAAAATGTGAAATTTATTTTTGATGAACCTGATGAATGCGGATTTTCTTTAATATTATTTATCTTTTTTAAAAATTCTTTAAGTTATTCCCTATGCTGAGAAGGTACACTAATCTAGATTCTGTGTTAAAATCCTATATTCATTGTTGTGTATGGTTAAGGGCCAAATGAAAAGAAACATGGATGTAATCACGTACAGTATATTTAATACTTAACAAACCAAAAAATTAGGAACAATGGAAGAACACAATGAACACAAAATGAAAAACACAATTAAAGTAAAGTAAAGTAATGTCCTATATTTAAGAATTGTTTCTGTATTCAGAAGTTTTTAAATATGAAATACATGTAGTGTGTTGTGTCTTTGCACAAATAATTATATAAAGAAAAGGAGCAGACATGGACTGTTATTCGTTTCTTCTTTTACTGTCGGTTTCAGTCAAAAGCATAGAGAACAACATAAAAACAGGCATATCAATGCGCGCCACAGGGGAACATCTTCCAGGCATAAACTATAGGGAAAAGGAAGAATAACTCCGCAGGGCAAGTTAGTCCATCCACAACATATTGTGCAAGTCCTCTATAAAAAATTAAGTGTTCATTTTGTCTATTCCAGAAATGGGATCTATAGGTGTTACAAGTGGAATAAAATTGCATATCTCCAAAAGGCTGTATCAATATGATTATAAAATATCTTTATATAGTATGGGAATGTCCTTATACCAACAGACCATATGTTTCCCCTACTTAATAATGTCTACATGCCAAAATACTGCAGTAAAATAGTTGAATATGAGGTGTAGGTGTGTGTGCGTATAGTATGGGATGCCCTGAATAAGAACTGGTGGCAATTTTCTTCTACTTATTAGAAATGGGGACTTTATACCCCCCTAGAGTGTAACAATGCCCAATATCTCACAAAAACTGCAGTAAATTAGTTTCATATGTGGTGTGTATATAGTATGGGACGTCCTGAATAAGAACTGGTTTTTTTTCTACTTATTAGAAATGGGGACTTTAAAGTGTAATAATGTAAAATATCTCCAAAATGCTGCAGTAAAAAAAAAAAAGTGTGAAACGATAGAAAGGGGGCATAAAGCATTTCGATTAACAGTGCAGCCCTAAAATAATATCTTGCAACAAACACTGTTAGTAAAGGTCTGTTGATGAAGACGTTCACACTCAAAGCTGCTAGCACCACCCGCTGGTGAAGACGTCTAACAGCAGATAGCTTCTTCGATCGGTAATCTACTGCTTTTCCTGCAGTTCCCGGATGTGCCCTGTCGAATTTGAACCACTGAATTTTTAGAAGCAAATTTGTAAAGTCAAATAAAAATAACCGAAAGTTGCCTGACAAATATTTTTGCTGGAATTATTTAACAAACCGACTATTTTGAAAATGATCTTTGTGAAGTGAATATTGATTACTGACCTTTAACAAATGAAAATGTTTGAAATATTTTGGTTTGAAATATTAACTACGTAAAAACACAACCATGTTAAAATGCAAGCTTTGAAGATACATGCATTTAAATGCAAGCACTGTTAATTGCGATGTTTCTTTTGTTTGTTTTTTCGATTTGTGGAATTTAACAAGCTTTTTATTTCAAATACTTTAGGCACTTTTTTTGTAACGTCCCCGCTATGCATTTCAAATGTATTTTCAAGGAAAAGCAAAGAAACTCGGTGTGTGGTCTTATGTCAACACAATTTATGTTATTTGTTGAAGGTTGATGTAAAATAAAAAATTGTATAAAAAGCATGTACACATGGTTGACAAAGATAAGTAACAGTCTTGCAAGGTAATTTCGTATTGTGCAAGTGGGATCCAATCTCTTTATATCAGGCAACCCAGTTGTGTCCCTTTGCTGCCTGATTAAAAGTTCTTGTAACATATATTATGCGCTTTTAATTTTTTATTAAAGAAACCTTGCACTAGGTATCACCAAGGTATGTGCTGATTTCTCAGACAGAACTAAATTCCTTCCACTGCCCAAGTCATTATCTTCACAGGCAAATAAGAACACAAAACATTCCTTTACGATTGTTTTATTTGAATAGTACAAATCAACTTCTACTTGGACTTCTGGCTTTGTGCCTGTGCCTTCAGTACTTTGACCACGATCTTCTGCTCCTCAATAAGGAAAGCTCGTTTGATCCTGAAAAGTGGCAGATATGGATCATTAGCTCACAGTTTAAACCCCAGCACTCCTAAATCAATAGTTCACCAATTTATGAAAAACATTCATCATTTACTTGTGTTGTTTTATTACTACTTTGTCTGTGGAACCATAAATGAATGACCAGAACACAAAATAATTTGACTAGCCATTTTTGCTAAGTACATTACAAAGCCAATTAAATCCAAATGCAACAAAACAGACGTATAAACCGCTATACATGAATGAAAATACAATTTTCAATAGTATTTAGTACTAGCATTGTTATTTCTACCCATTTTAAGAGAGTGCACTCTTTGTTATTAAAGTTATTGATGTGAGACAGTCATGTAATTCATGTTTAAAAAATTCTTTCATAATAATCCACACTGAGGAAAAGTACATATTTGTCAGGAAGCTTAGTTTTTTGTAAGAAAGTTGTTAGTTATACATTCCTACATTTTCATGGTGCAGAGCACTTTATTTTGTTGTGAGATGATATGTAATGTTTATTGATTTATTTTATTATAAAAAGTTTTGCTAGTATAACTATACTAATGTTAGTTAGACACCGGAACTTATTTTATACATTACAAGCCACTTTATTTTTTAGTTTTAATTATTTTGTTGTGAGAAGATTCTGTAATTTTTAATAATTTATTGTAAAATAATTTTAAATTAATAACATATACTTTCATTGTTATTATGCCCATATATATATATATATATATATATATATATATATATATTTATTTATTAGGGGTGGGCGATATCTTAAATATATCGAGATATTTTTTTAAACTCAATTTGAATTTTGACATATCGTATATAATCGATATAATGTTTATATATAATTTTCGCCACTTTGCTTGTTTGCCTTTCTTTGTGCTGGGCTCGCCTCGCCTCCTTGCTTTTGTTCCCCCTCCTCTCGCCTGCGTCTCATTCAACATGGCGGCGCGGAGGCGTTGGGTACCGAAACCCGGTACCTAAGTAACCGGTAACGTAGTGTACTGAAAAGAATCAAAACGCGGATTTCGCTGCGAGCGCACCACTGATGCTGGCACGCGCGGTAAATCATTTCCGCCAGAGGAAAACCGATCTACATGATAAGAAACAGCAGCCCACGAGCTCATTTCAAATCCTGCGCGCGCATGATGTTAAATGCGCAGGTGTCATTGGTTATTCCCCTTTTCCAAAAGTCAGAAATGGATGCCTGTTAAAAGATGATTCATTTGCTTGACTTGAGACGTGGCATTGGATCATATGTTAGTTATTGTTTCATAAGCTTATTTTATTTATTTATTATTGATTTTGTCTTTATTTATGGCGCTTTTCCACTTCGTGGTACAACTCGGTTCGGCACGGCTCACTTTGCGTTTCCATGCAGTTTAGTACCGCTTTAGAGTGGGCTGGATTATTCACGCGTCGTTATAGTTGCGTCTACTGCTGCGACATCATCGTAAACGCGCCACAAACAATGGAGCATTTTTCAATCCGTGTCGCCCCATCAAGCTCTCGGAACGTCTGTACTTCCTCAATAGAGCACGAAACAGACATTTTTGGTTACCAGTGGAAAACCCCCCAAAAGTGAGCTGTACATAAAAGAAAATAATTGCACACCTCAGAACGTTCGTCAGCCAATCAGATTCAAGCATTCAACGGCCCCGTAGTATAATGTAATTTAATGTATTGTTCAAAGAGTAAATCTTTTTCAAGATACTTTATTAATAGACTTTTTAAACTTTTTAAATGCAATTTCATGATGAATCATTCAAGTGAACAGTTGTACAGTTTCATATTTATTTGGATATTGTATTATTTCTGAGTTTCAATAAAAAAGACTTGTTTTTGCACTAGTTGTTGGGGGGTTATTTATCCTGTAAAGATATCGAGATATATTTTTTGGTCCATATCGCCCAGCCCTACTGGATTCTTCTGGAAATTTTCAAATGGCACTGCCGCTGCATGCTTTAAAAACAGACATACTCTGGTTGTTTCCAAACCCTTACACACACACTTAGACCTAAAATAATCGTTCATAAAATTCAAAAAGGTTGACGTGAACTATAAGGGTGTTCACAGTGGTCTGGGTTTTCTTGTGTCGTAAAAACATTCTAAGCGGAGGTGAAATTACAGGTGAAATTATTTTGGCCGAACACACAAGCGTTCTTCTCTATGAGCATTTAAGTGTGCCAATAAAAACTAGATCAGAGCTCCATTTCCTAAACACATCCAATGAGCACATTTCAGCATACAGCATTGTTTTGGATGCTTGGAAAGTAGGATCGTTGCGTTACTTTTGTCTGTTGAATTCTGACACGGAAGAGAAGAAAAAGTCATTATTTTTGTTTTCTTTGTGCACAAAAAGTATCACATGGACTATTTAACCAACGTCTTTACAACATTTCTGGGCCTTCCTGTCTACGGAAGGTCAGAAAGCTCTCCGATTTCATCAAAATCTTAATTTGTGATATGAAGATGAACAAAGGTCTTTTAGGGGGCGGCAACGACATGAGGGTGAGTAATCAACTACATCATTCTGAATAATTGTGAATTTCAAAAACCATCGCCCACGCTCTACATGCATGAAGGCCTATAAACTCCAGCAGCAAAGGAAATACACCTAAAGACCACCATTCACAATCCGTTTTAGCAAAAAGCAGGCAGGAATGACTGAAATTACTCAGGCCTACTGGAGCAGACCACTGGGGGGTGAGAGAGACTGAGGGTCCCTCGCTCTTCCTGTTAACCTAATTATCTAGACAAAAAGCTGCTTCTGAGCCAACGATCGCACAAAGAGAAACAAATTTCAAAGTGAGCAGCAAAAGGGCAGCGCGCATATCAGTGGTGAGCAAAAAAAGCCCAGACCCACACACACATAGCTGGCCTATCATCCATCCCGCTGAGACTGAGCGGTGCACGGTGGATTGCGGATCTCTTTTATCTCGCACCCCAGACTAAATCTCTGCTGTACACCTGTGGGGGATGGGGAACAGAGAATGGTGAATCTATGGATGGAAGAGGGAAAGTGGCCAGATAAACTTGAGGTTGCAAAAAACAGCCTCTAATGACTCATGAAGTGAGCGGCCTAACAATAAGCTGCTCTCGAGCCTGCACTTAAAACAGAGGCTTTCAAATGCTCCATTATCCTCATCTAAACTAGGCTGTAAGCGTCACAACGTTTACATGCACATTACTTTCAGATTAAAGGCCATTTTTCGGATTCAATTTCATTCAAAAAAGATGTTTACATGCTCAATAGCCATCGGAATATTCCTGTATTAATGAACAAGGGGCACCCAGACGACACTTTTCCATTAATACACATGCGAATGTGGGAGACCGGGAACAAGCTTTCGCCATGTTTCAAAGCCCAAGTCTAGCGAACAAATTTGTTACAGCGTGACTAAAAGATGATGTCAAAACATGATCCTCAATTCTTACTTTGTAGGGTTTGTAGGATGTTTTTAAAATTTTATGCTGAATTTCAATCCCTTAACTGAACGTCCAAATATTATTTCTAGGTTTCCAGAAGCCAGAGTATATGCTTAATGCATTTATACGTTTAAAACCACACTTTGGCTCACTTTTTATTCATATTTAAATATTAGGACAAATGTAACCAGTAAAATCACAAAAACCCAGCTTGATGATTGAGATTTAGCTCAATTCGATGTTCAGCTTTTACATTTGGATGCCTCATTTTTTTAACACTTTGGTACATCCTAGCAACTAAAGACCCGATCCTATATAAATCATAGCGAGATCATATTTTTTAAAGCATTTCTCAGATTGGCTGCCGAAGCAGGTTTTCCACTTAAGTCTTGTGATGAAGGAGTGCCTCTATAAACCAGGTTTACAACCAAACTGGCCCAGCTGCAATGATCTGCAATGGCTCATAAGATCTTGTAACCACCCTCCAATCAGACAGTGTTTTCATATATTATAGTGGCTTTAAGACAAAGCACCCAAATCCACAGCCAGACTGCACTACAAGATCTGAGCCTTTTAATCACCTTCCTTCAGACATAATCACAGGATAATAACCTCTGTTTCTCCAGGCCAGCATGCACACACGTGCACTGACTGTGCTGGAGAAGAAATGGGAGAGTCACAGTAAAAATCAACAATATGTAGAGAGGACTCCTTCCAGCCATGTGTGGAGATGAGCTGAAGAAGCTGTTTAAAAATGCTCTTCGTCTGCACTCCATCACACAGTTGGCTAACTCACTGTTACTACACCCTACATACAACAAACACGACCTCAGCACTCTCAAGGTCCATATAGTCCACTATATCGGTGAGTTTTACCTCAGAAATACCTGCTGTCAGTGATAATAACACACCAGCAGCCGTTAGCCGTGGGCTAACTAACGTTACCTCAGTAAATCAGAGCTGAGCTTTAGCTGAAATCTCTGCGTGGAAAGAGGGCTTACAGAGGCCTCCTTTTTTTCAAATAAACGACTGCAGGAGGGTATTGTTTCAGTTACCTATTCGAAATGACCGCTGAAGTGACCGTTGCCCTGCGCTTAACGGCATAACGTTCCTAGCAACGTAAATTCGCACGAAGCGCGCCCTGAAACGCTGCGGCCGCAGTCACTGTCAAAAAAAGGACAATCGGCCCGAGACACACAAACACTCTTACCTCATCATTCAGTTTCCATTATATCTCCAGCACTCTGTGAGAGAACACGCTAGAGGAGCATGAGATGACAGAAGCAGGACTCTTCTCTCCTTTTTTTCAACGTGCGGGATAAATTCCAGGCTTATTTCGTTGCCCCTTCTGGCTCCTCGTTTCTTTCCTCGCAGCTCCGCTAGTAGTGAAGTAACAAGGGGGAGAAATGAAACGTGCGCACGTCATTCAGGCGTCATTCAGGCGTCTGCGTGTCTCTGCCGAAGACAGGGGGCGCAATGCGGCCCAAACCAAACCTGTGGTGCTTTACTATTCACTGTATTTACAACTATTTTTTTTTGCTATATTATATAACGCGTTTCAGTGCTGGGTAACGATTAATCACGATTTATCGCATCCAACATTAATTTTTATGTGTACTATCCATATTCGTGAATATATAATCACACACACACTCACACACATATATGTATATTCACTCGACTCAATAAGAGCCTTGTCATTAAATAATTAATTCAGATTGGTGAATTAATTCTTCAGGGGAGCTTTTTTTTTTTTTTTTTTTTTTTTTTTTACAAAACCAACTATGACCGCAAGTTCCACTGAATTTTATTGGTATCAAAGGAAATTGAGACCATATGCTGTTGGGAAATTATCTCCAGACCTTTTACAGATTCAACAGATGCAAATCAGACATTGCTTGCCTAGAAATCTGAGTCATTACTGGCTTCTTTTTTATTGAATATTAAATACATCTCATTGTTTTGTTATATTATTTATTGCTTTAAAAACTAGTACTGTCAAATGGATAATCACGATTAAGAAAAGTAGAATCCAAAATAGAAGTTTTTGTTCACATAATAAATGTGTGTATTTATTATGTAATTAAAAACATATGCATGCATAGATATATTTTTATTAAGAATACATTTATATTACATAAATTATATAACCATAAATACATATATACGTATTGGTAAAATATGTGTGTCTTTATATGCACATTATAAATGTACACAGTACCCAAACAATTAAATAAACAAATTATTATTTTATTTATTTTACTTTTATTTTGTTTATTTTATCATATTATTTTTTATATTATTTTATTTTTTAACGTGTGACAGAACTATAAAGACAATTTACTGCAAAGATTTTTATCTTAGTCTCTATATTTCGATTAACTGAGAACATTTTTGTTAAATTATGAAAGCAGTTATCTAAGGTCACATAATTCATCAGACGTTACTGATGTGTGAGAGTGTAAAGTTACAAATAATTGAATCATTTATTTTTTCATTGATAAAAAAACGAAATGATATTAATTAGATTACTTCGGTCTCTATATTTTAGAGTCACTAACGGAGGACGTTTATATAGCGGGAATAAGCAAGTGGTTTTCTAACCTAATCCCTCACACATCGGATTGTGACATGAGCGGTTCTCGTTTCCCTTCTTTGCGTTTATATTTCTGCTTTACCCACGTCACACAGGAGGAGTCACGTGCAGGAAATGAACAAAACACTGCCGCAGTCGTCTATATGTTGGTAGGTTCTATAATACTCCCACATGAAAAATATTATACAGCACTACAGAAGAAGATATTCTTGATGCTTTAAACAGAGAATCGATTTTCTGTTTAAAGCATCAATAATTCAGCTAGGATGCAATCGATTTGGATCTTACTTTCTTTACCATGCACAGTTCAAGTGCAAACAAACACACAATAACGTTACATGTGCTGAAAGTCGTGTTATGTGTTGCATATTACTATAATTCAGGTTGTTGCTGTTGCATTTGTTAATATTTCACTGGGCATTGATTCCTCTTATTTTAGAGCAGCTAGAATTGCTATGAAGGGACTTTACTGCAAACCAGGAGACCAGGGTGAAGTGAAGTTTGTGTCACTGGAGACGGTGAGAGTGCATGGTCATGCCTTTGCATTTTCTGTTGCACGCATGTGCACATACACAATTTCCTGGAGAAGTCAGTGATAAGCAATTCTTACTAATTGCATGCCGTGTGTCGTTTTCTTTCACAGAATGCGCCCACTAACATTGGCGACCATCTGGTCAAAGTTCAAGTGAAAAGCTGTGCACTAAGTCCAGTTGATTTTAAGGTAATATACCGGTGACCAAGATCTAGAAAAACATCCGGTGTTTTGCTATGACTTGATGATAATAGCAAATCTCAAAGCATTGCACTCATCATGTGTTTTTCAGCTGTATGAGGACCTCAAGCTTGAGAAAGAACATTTCCCAGTTGGAAGGGAGATTGCTGGGGTTGTTCTTCAAGGTTTACACTACTTCTTGTCTATTTGACACCATTACTATTTACTATCTAATCATTTAAATGTGACTGATAAATCTGACGTGATGCATATCATTTTCCAGTTGGACCCAAAGTGACCTTTTTCCAGCCAGATGATGAGGTTGTTGGTAAGAACTTTATTAGACTTATATATATTTTTTTTTTTATCAGAGTCTTCTTTACAGTATGTGTGTATAATCAAATAAACATTTGCATGTTTTCTCAGGGATTCTCCCTCTGGAGGCTGAGCAGTCTGGACTTTGTTCTGTTGTGGTTACTGATGAATATAATTTAGGTATTGCACACTTTACATTGTTGAAACATTGAGCTCCTTGAAGATACACCACCTTTTATATTTCCCATATGCTTCTGTTTGATGAACAGTTCAGAAGCCTGAGAGAGTGAGCTGGTTTGAAGCAGCAGCAGCAATTAAAGACGGTCTGAGGGCTTACACGGCTCTCCACACACTGGCTCGGATGGCTGCGGGTCAGACTGTACTGGTGCTGGACGGGGCTGGTGTAGGTATCTGTGCAGAGGTCAAGGGGCAACATCTGTCTGATGCTTGCTCCTGTTAGTATATACTCTACTGTTCAGATTTGGTGTTGGTAAGATTTTTTTTTTTAATGCTCACCAAGGTTTTATTTTAAAATGCTACAGAAATAGCGATTAATTTTTTTTAAACAAGATTAAATTTTACAGATAACCACATCATCAATAAAGGCACTTTTTGCACAATATGACGTCATAGGCGACATAATATTGAAATAACAATTATAAAATAATAATAAAACTATTAAAAAAACTTTGGAACGGTAGTGTATATTTTCTGAAAGCAGTCCATTTTGTCATTCTGATAGTTTGAAAATGGATTTTGTTGTTTTATTTAGCCATTTTCTCACATCAGCATCAAATTGGTACTTCTACAAGCTTTATTTGGCTCCCTATTTTTTAAATCTCAAATAATTGAGCTTCCCTGTTTTGTGTGCATGCAGCCCTTTGGAGTTCTGGCCATTCAGCTCGCCCACTATCATGGTGTGAAAGTCCTGGCTACAGCTTTGTCTCCGGAGGACCAGAAGTTTTTGGAAGAGCTCCGGCCGAGTGTGGGTGGGTGCTGAAGTGAAGCATTGTGGAGAGGAATGACAGCAAAGATATTTTCCCCATGAGGATGAGGTTCAAGCTTGATTTGACTTGGTGCTTCGCTGCCAGTGTAGATTTATGAAATCCCTGATAAATGCCAAACAAACTGAAATACTAACTGGAACAACTCTCTTAATCTTCAGTTGTTATGTCTTGTAAAGTTTGCCTCTCCTATTTACGGTACGCAATATAGATTCATTTCCCGAGCATATAAAAAGTATCAAACTGGTATTGTTTTATGTACAAGCGGAAAGTCTAGAAATCTTTAAGTTTGGATTGTTGCCGAGGGCATTTTCTCATATTTCAAAGATGCGTTATAATGCTGACAGTTCAAAGTTTCTAACCCCCGTTCTTTGCTCTGGAAATCAAAACTGATTTCATTTGTCTGTTTCACTTCTGTCTTTCTTTAAACTCTCATATTGATTGGCAACCCTTTTCTGACAGTGTCTTTCCCATCTTTTCACTTCTCCCTTGAGCATTTTTTTTTGCCTTTTTGCTATTTGACTTTTTTCCCCCATCTTGTCTCTTCCTTGTGCCACTTGCACTTGCTCAAGGTGTGCAGGAATCTCTTTTGGGTAAGTTATTTATGGCAACAGTCTCTTCTATAAGTATTCATTCAGGCTATCATATTCACACAAGCATCACAACAATTCTTTGAGAATAGTCGTTCGGTATACATCAGCTTGTAGTGCACTCTCAGCTTCGTGTGCTTAATCAATGTTAATTAGATTTATTGTAAGCATCGGTCCTTAAGTGCATCTCTTTCTTCAGCTCGAGTGATCAGAGTGTGGGACTCAAAGGAGGATTTGGTGGACTCATGCCTTGAAGAAACTGGAGGTCTTGGAGTGGACATCGTCATTGATTCAGGAGGTTTACCATCACTTTATATGACATGTGTAACCATTTCAACAGTTATATTAGTTATATCAGTACTGATTGAGCAGTTGTGTTGTGGTAACAATTTTTTTTAAATGCTAGGAGTACATATTTAATTAATATTTTTGTGGAAACATTATTAAAACATGATACTTTGAGATTCTTTGATGAATAGGAAGTTCCAAAGAGCACCACTCATTTGAAATTAATATCTATATATATATATATATTGTGCTGTCAAACAATAAGTTGTAGTTAATTGCATTCAACGTTTTTTTTTAATGTGTACTGTGTATATTTATTATGTGTATATAAGCACACACACGCATATGTTTATTTTAGAAAATATGTTGTTTATGTATGTATTTAGATATAATATTAATTAATATATACTTAAATACATGCAGAAATTTACAAAATATATACTCTCTCTCTATATATATATACACACACACACACACAAACACATACATGCATATATATCTGTATATATGACAAATATACACACACACAAAAAAAACTTTATTTTGGATGCAATTGGTTTGACGGCACTATTTTTAAAACAATGTAAGTGTCTTTACTGTAATACAAGTAAAGCCCTTGGTGTTACTTGCTGAATAAATAAACTTTTTTTAAATTTTTATTTATTTACCACAAAATTTCAAACGGCAGCACACGTTCATTTGCAATTTAATGTTCATTTTCAATCAGCAGTATATGATTTTGAGCCTCTTTTTTTGTTTTATTTTGTTTGGCACAGTAAGACTCTATGATGAGGAGCCAGAAGCACAGAGGCAATGCCCACATAAACATGACCTCCTTACCCTTCTTTCAGTTGGAGGTCATTGGGTCACCACAGAGCAACACTTACAGGTTAGTAATAGCAGCTCCTTCTAAAAGCAGCTCACTGGTCTCTTTTGTAGACCTTAACATTTAGCATTTTATGGGTCCTCATTATATAAATCATATTTTGACTAGCATATTTTGTTTTACACTAAAATTAATTTTTATCCTCTTTTTCAAGCTGGACCCTCCTGACAGCCACATTCTCTTCCTGAAAGCAGCATCTCTCTCGTTTCTCAGCGATGAGGTGTGGACAACATCCCGTGCCAAGCAGGGCCGATATCTTCGTATCTTTTACTATAAACTACGTTAGTCTTTAACCAAACACTGCCTTCCGATTGGTCCAGTTGTATTACAAACAATTCAAGCCTCAGCTTTGTTTATCAGACTTGAAATATCAAATACTCAATGTTTCCAGCTCAGTCTAGTTTCATTTAAATTTATATATTAAGCAGATGCTTTTATCTGAAGTGTCTTATACAGTAGAAACATTTTTAGTACATTGTTACTTTCCATGAAGGCAAGTCTCAACATAGACCCATCCACATGACTCTGACCCTTATTCTTTACACAAAACACTATATACTCTGTCAGTTATCTGACTAGATGGTGTCAGAGTCATTTTTTGTGAAACCGCTATATGCTGCAATGAGGTCATTGGGTTCCTGAGTGTGCATATGGCTATCCCATGACAGTTTGATGTATTTGAGACCCCAGGGTTTCTCCCAGTGTCCTCCGGGTACTGGAACGACCTTGTCAACAACATAAAGGACACGTGGTTTTCAGTTTGTAACTGGGTTATTTGCCTTTAGTCTGCTGCAGATATCCTGAAAGATGTGATGGAGAAACTCTGCACAGGCACTTTCAGGTGAGAATGAGGAATAAACAGAGAAACAGATTGTGTATGAGTGCTGTACAAAAAGAGTAATACTCACACAATTGTGAATTTAACCGCACGTATGTGGGCTGTTCTTTGTATTGCGTAGAGTTAAAGTGTGAAATCAGCTGGTGTTGAATTGGACTGTTGTCTCTCTGCACAGGCCGCAATTGGAGGACCCTGTGCCTTTATATGAGGCTACTGTCTCCATGGAGATGGTACAGAGGAAGCAAACGAGGAAAAGAATAACTATCAAACTTTGAAAAGGGCTCAAAATGTGTTTTCCATTTTCTGTCAAATGTAGCTGTTATTATAATAAATCTCATGTTTTTGTCAGTTGTACTTTTAATGGATTGTTGTTATTTAAAAACATTAAAATTCTTGAAATGGAAATCAGACTCATTCCAAAATACACGCATCACAAAGCAAGAAGTATCTATATATGTTGTGTTAAAAAAAAACAAGGTATGCGTGTATAAACTTTTGAAATTATTTACAAACATTTTTCTTCTGAACTTTGTCCTAGTTATGACATAATGCATATGTGATTTTTCCCTTGTCAAGCATTCCCGATGGATTATTAACAGCACCATCTGATCCCATTTCTTTTGCCTATTAATATGGAAGGATCTGTATGGAAAAGGACATGATAATGCTGACCTAGATTTGGCATCATTGATCAGAGGTATGCAGCTGATTATCTGTAGTCTCCTACCAGAAATAGCTCATTGCTCATTTTCCTTTAAGAGAATCTTCTTGTCCTCCATATGTCAATCTAGGAGAAAAATCCCACACTGAGGAGCATTATATAGGAATAGTTATTTCATCTCCCATCATTTATTAGGAAGTAATTTTTAGTTGGTTGGCCACTTCAACGTTTCATTTTTCAAAATGTCTCCTTTTTTATTAAATGACAGAATATTTGGTTCTGAGTGAAGTACTTTGGACTCCCTGCAATTCTGGAGGTGATTCGGTTAAGAGCTGTAGCACAAAGCTGAACCATATCTGCTGGCTCTTGGCTTATGTTTGAATCTTGGCAGTGACAGCACGAGGCGTCTAGTTCTTCAGTGTTCCGAATGCCCTGCTGTTACCACAGTGACTATTGTCCCCAGAGGTTTTGAAGAACCACTCGTGTGTGTTCCAGAATACTTTGCTCCTCTTGTCTCAGGCTCTCCACCACACACAGTTGTTCAAGGCGAGACGGGTTCGCCCCCTTTTTGAGCTGTGATAGCTGTACAAATGAAAAGACTCAGACTGTAAGTGGCTTTGTCTCGTTAATTAGACACAGGCAGCATTAAGAATGAACAGATTTAATTAGACTCACCCTCTCTAGTGCCTTGACATTGTCATCGGTGAGGTTATTGCAAAGCTTTAGGGCAGAGTGACTGCACCACTCTTCTCTATCCCGGCTCACTGCTGCCCCCAAGAGGACACTCTTCCAATCAGAACTGCAGACGACAGCGTTTTGAATGGATTCAAATAAATGGCATGAAACAAACTACATGCAAATAAAAGCAATAAAACTGACATGCATTTTACATTATCATGCAGTCAGATTGCATGGATGCGAATAGTGGGTTTAGGGTGTTAACTTCTCACTATTGCTCAGGTGTCAAGGACAGCAGTCTCAGTGCAGTCATCAGTCGCCAGGAAGGGCCATCCATCCCAAACGTCAAGTTTCTATTGAAGAGTGAAAGCGTATGCAACTTTTATCATGAACTGCAACATTATACATTTTGAGAACAATAGCATGCAATATTTTACGTTCCTTACCTTAAAAAATCATTGTCTCTTAGGTAGAGTAGTTTTTGTGTAAGCTGTTTGTCTTTTTCATCTAGACATAATCTTAAAGTTCCTGCAATAACAACAAACAGCGATCAATGCAGTTCCATGGTATATATTATTTGCATGTAGAATATTGAATATTTGTGAATATTTTTCTCACCTAAATCAACATATACTACACTGTGGGGGTTACCAGAAGCAACAAAGCCATACTCCAGAAGTAGTCTGTGATTATCATGAGGGCCATAATTGATGAACACTTGCTGATATTTCCTACAGCCTTGAACACTTTTAACTTCATAACAGCGAGTCTGTTTGTTGAAGCCAGCTTCAACCTGCATGACAAGGAAAGTTTATTTTCTTTATTTATAACTATTTATTTACTTTATGAAAGAAAATAATACTTTTATTCAGCAAGGATGCATTAAATTGATCAAAAGTGACAGTAAAGACATTTTTAATGTTACCAAATAAATAAGAGACCTCAAAAATCAAACATTTTTTACAGACCTTCAGCTTTTGAACAGTAGTGTATTTCTCTTACTTGTACATTAGGACAGTGGTTTAGCAGGTCCAGGTACGGTGCAAGCGCATAGTTATCCTTTTTCCTGGAGAGGTAGTCACTCTGACCATGCTCCATGTACACCGTACGTGTATTAACGCTACACCAAGCCCACCGCAGTGCATCCTGGGTAAACAACTCCTCTGTGGGCTGGGTGAAGAGTGGCTGGAGGAAGCGGCAAAACATCAATGAAGAACAGTAGAGTTCCTGAAACTGTTCTTTCTGCTCTGTGGCTCTCTTCTGGAGACTCCTCGGCAAAAGGTCAATGATATCATCAGAGAAGTACACAGGGCATGTGTAGGTCTTTGGGAGGATATTAATGTATGGTCTCCACTCTGATGCATCTCCACGATGTCTCTCAGCAATCAGGAAACAACAAAGAGCCAGAAGAGGAGAAACAGGAGGATGCCATCTACAAGTCGAAAGAGAGAGAAACCAAAACCAAATTAACTTTATTGATCCCTCATGTTCCATTTCAAACATCTAATTGCACAACAGTATGTACGTATATATATATATGAAGAGTTCAGCTGCAAAAGAGCTCCTCTGTCTGAAATTGTCTTCTAACATTAGCATTTTTCTCAGGCTCCTATGTTTACGTACCTTTTTATATAGTCACCTATGTAACTCTTCAGAACTGTCTTGGTGGTCAGTAAGCATTTCTCAGGCAAGGAAATCACACTGTCTTTGTCCTGCAAAGATAACAAATAAAAATTTTTAACGTGTGTTCAGATTTGTGGACCCAAGTACGTATGTATGCTTTCACACACACACACACACACACACACACACATATATATATAAGTTCACACAAATAATAACCTTGATTGTTTGAGTTGCCATAAGCCCTCTTCCAGTATCTAAGGGGGATGGGGAATTTAAGAGTTATTAACTATTGCGTGTAAAAATGTGTTATTCAAGTTCTTTACCAGTAAAACGATCTAACGTTACTTGCCCTGGAAGTTGACAGGGATGAGAGACTGTGAGGTGAAGCCTTTTCCTTTTAGCCATTTCCTCAAAAGAACAAACTGAGCTTCGTGACTCAGAGTCACTACAGGAATAAAATACAAATAACATATTTCATTAAACTCCATATACTACACTGCAAAGTTGTATCATAGAAACAGTATAACGTTAGCTACCTTTGTATACGTCCTCGTGTTTTTTCCGTCTTTTTTTCCTCGCTCTTCTCCCAGCTCGGCAGCCAGGTGTACTCATCTTAAATATTCATATAACTGCACTGCCTAAGGCTTATATCGGGGCTAATGTCATTCTAAACCGCAGCAAAAAACAAAATACACGTCCACATGGTCAAAAACACAACCGGGTCACGTGCTTCAGGCGTCGTGACGTCACTGTCTTTGAACCAATCGCAGTGCGTATCGAAAATTAAATAAATATTTTCGATTAAAAAAAAAGATCTACAGCTCATGACTGTTGCTATATCAACAAGCAAAACTTAATCCACATGACATAGACATCAAACAGCAACGCTTTATACAAGCGTATTCCTCCGCGCATGCGCAGTTAAGTAGCGACGCGCACCACAAAAAAACAAAAACAAAAGTGAATTGATTACCGCGGAGTAGAACAGGTACGAGCTTTCTTTTAGTCATGCATACGTGTCCCAAACTATTTTATTTGGTTATTTGTATTAATTAGGCTGCTGTTTTACTAAACAGAATATGGTTTTGTTTTCAGTTTCTTGCCCACTGCAGCAGCAGACACATCGCAGCAATGAGCAGCAGTAAAGTGGCTCTGGTAACTGGTGGAAATAAAGGCATCGGGTTCGCAATCGTGCGGGCAATGTGCAAGGATTTCCCCGGGGACGTGTACCTGACAGCTCGGGATGTCGCTCGAGGAACTGCTGCTGTGGACAGTCTGAGGAAGGAGGGACTGGCACCGATCTTTCACCGGCTGGACATCAACGACCCCGACAGCGTCCGCTCCGCGCGAGACTTCTTCACTGAAAAGTACGGCGGCCTCGACGCGCTTGTCAACAACGCTGGCATCGCCTTCAAGAGTAAGTCATGTATTCAGAAAATTAACACTCTGCACCTATTCATTGCCATTAAGGTGAAATTAATGAACCTACCCATAGAAGCCTGACACACACGCGCGCAAATATTATTAAAACATCTGATATTGATTTTCTACTGTTATTAAAGTTAAAAATGTAGCAAAGGTAGTCAAAATCCAATGCATGGAAGGCAGATTGGTAGCATCTGGTGGGAGAAATAACAAAAACCATATATAATATAATGGTTACTAGATGCCTGAGTAATATATAAGTATCCCTACAAATATGTTAATAAATAAGCTTTCTATTGATATATGGTTTGTTAGGGTAGGACTATATTTGGCTAAAATACAACTATTTGAAAATCTGGAATCTGAGGGTGAAAAAAAAACTCCCAAAAAACTATATACTGACTGCCTTATAATGTGGTCCAAAAGTTCTTAGCAAAGCATTTTAACAAACAATGGTTATGTTTTGATTTATTTACAGTACAAATTATCTTCATGGAACACGATCTTTACTTAATATCTTAATGTTTTTTTGCCATAAAAGAAAAATCTATAATTTTGACCCATACAATATATTGTTGGCTATTTCTACAAATATACCTGTGCGACTGGTTTGACTGGTTTTGTAGTTCAGGGTCACATATGTTTATTGCCTAGTTGCTTATAAGACTATTTTCAGATGCAATTTCTTCATTTTATCAGACTTGCATTTGTATTTAAACAAGATCAGAAAACGACTCAATTTCAGCAGATTTTGTGTTCATATAGCAAGTCCCACAAAAGTTTTTTTAATCATTCTGTTTGAAAATAAACGAATATACAAAACGGTTGGCTTTTCAGTTTAAATGATAAAAACAATGAAAAGGGATGCTGTTATTTATTTATCTGCTCTGTAATGAAAAACATTTTGATTTCTTCATGACAGTGGCAGACACGACCCCCTTTGCCATCCAAGCAGATGTGACGCTGAAGACTAACTTCTTTGCAACTAGAGATATGTGCAATGTGTTCCTGCCCATTATCAAACCAGGAGGTAAGTCATGTCAGTTATACCTCGCAGAAACTGCTCATTTTTGTCTTCCCTCAAACACTCACATTTCTTTTTAGGCCGGATGGTGAATGTCTCCAGCATAATGGGCTCAGTGGCTTTAAGCCGCTGCAGTCCAGAACTCCAGGCCCGTTTCCGAAGTGATGACATCACAGAAGAAGAGCTGGTTGGACTGATGGAGCGGTTTGTCCGTGAAGCTCAGGAAGGGGTTCACGCAGAGCGAGGTTGGCCTAGCACTGCATATGGGGTCTCCAAAACTGGCCTCACCACCCTGACTAGAATCCTGGCCCGAAATCTGACGAAAGAGAGGCCTGGAGATGAGATCCTATGCAATGCCTGCTGTCCAGGATGGGTCAGGACTGACATGGCTGGACCAAATGCAACCAAATCGCCAGATGAGGGCGCCGTTACTCCAGTGTATTTGGCATTGCTGCCTGCAGGGGTTAAAGAGCCCCATGGGCAGTTTGTTTCAGAGAAGAAAGTGCAGCCATGGTGAGAGCTAGAAAGAGTAAGCATGTAATGTTTGTGTTGTAAAGCCGGAGTCAAGTTCAGACACACCAGAGATTTAGACAGGCTATTTCAGGAAGGTTTTGGGTTTGACAGACTGAGCCCTTGACAGAAGACTTCCAAAAAATGACTATGGGTATTGTGTACTTTATTTTTACACTAAAAGCTTTAACATTTGATCAATGTTCTGGTGTATAGACAAACCGAATATAATTTAGCAACGAAATATAACGTGGTCTTAAAGGAACAGTTCACTAAAAAAAGTGGAAAAATTGCAGAAAATGTATGAAACCTGAGGCCATCCAAGTTTAGAGGAGTTTGTTTCTTCGTTTTTTTTTTTTTTTCAGATTAAGAGAAATTGAGCACTGCTTCAGTTGCTCACCAATGAGTCTCTGCGGTGAACGGGTCCTGTCATGATGAGAGTCACAGTTACAAACATGTAGCTTTTCAAGATGTTTATTGATGTGTGTTTCTTGAGGTTTATTGTGATGTTTGTATCAGCTGTTTGCACTTTCATTCTGATGTCCCCCATTCACTGCAGAGGATCCATTGGTGAGCAAGTGATGTAATGTTAAAGTTCGCCAAATCCGTTCTGATGAAGAAACAATCTCATCTACATTTTGGATGGCTTGGGGGTGACATCTTTTGCAAATAATTGCCTTTGTGAACTCCAGCTTGTGTATGTGTAAAATATTTGAATGTGCAACATACATAAATACAACCATTAACTACATCAATTAAGTGAAATTAATTAATTAATTGGATTGTAGCAGTAATCTTGTTAGGTTTGAACTGTTGAGTGTTGTACCTATAAATAACACTGACAAAAATGTCATTAATATGGAAAAGAAAACTGAATTACTGAAATAAAAGTCCATGATAATTCTCAGTCGTATTGCTTCTTCTTGAAATGCATTGGATCGGTATGTCTGCAGAGTTTAGAAGAAAGTGCATCCTCGCCGTCTCTGAAGTGCAGTATATACACTGATGATTTAAAGCACTTGCTTAAATAAAGGCCACATTTCCAAGAAGAACATAAAGATGTGTCAGGTTACACATTTGTACTTGCATTTATTGCTCACAACAATATGTGAGGAACTCCTTTAGAGGTCTCGGCGGGTGCATAGCTGGAGTGTAAGAGCAGGGTGTGCGCTATATCTGGACTCAGACAGCAAAAGGTCCCCAGTAAGTTAACAAACCCTTCTCTGCAGCTTTCTTCAATATCTAACAGAGCTCTTTCAGCGAAAATGGCACACAGGAAACGTGGCATCCCTCTGAGCACAGTAAGTTACATGCATTTATTTAGTCATTTATTATGTTTTTAATTTCTTGGAAGAATGCAATGGTTTAGTTTAAAGCCTTTTTTTTTGTCCTTGTTTATTTTACTCTTTGCATTTGTTTACGTAATTTGATACATTTCATTACAAAAATCATTATTTGCAATTTTTTATTTCTATATACTTGTTAAGACAATGGAAATTGTTTATATAAACAATATCCATTGTTTAAACCAGTATATAGATATACTAAAAAAAAAATTATTGAAATTATTCTGACTAGTAAAAAAGTACAAAGAAATAGCAAGAAACACATCTGATTAAACATGAAATTATAAAGTGAAACGTAAACTGCATATAGTAATCTATACTTTTATTTACAACTTTGAAAAATCAGTATAGTTATCGCAAGACTTGTGTTACATAATTAGCAAAATGCATGCATATTACATATTACTTTAGGAATTACATTTAGTTTTTTTTTTTTCAATCGGCACACTATTTACTTTATACAGATAAGTCCAAAATTTCTTCATGCTAATTCCACAAGTCACATCTGGCCGTTCAGTGCTATAGCTGAGCTAATTGGTGAGTTGTGAGTGAACTTATTTCATAAAAACACATTTAGACGACAAGTTTTCTCATTATGGTGTTGCCATCTTATATTCCAGTCAGATAAAATAGTCTTGATTTTGTGAACTGTGAATTGTGTTACAGATAATGCTTATGACCCAGATGTTCATGCCAGACAGATCTGGATAGACTGGACACGCATCAGAGGACTGGACTGCCTCTCGTTCATGGATAACGGGGAGGGTTTGACCAGAGCCAGACTACATAAGATGCTCAGGTAAGCGCTACAGCCTGTCCATTCACTTAAGCTAATTTATTATTCATGTTAAGTACAGCTAGTAAAAAGTGTGTGAAATGGACTTGTAATTACTGGTTGCTATAATTGCGAGAGAATCAAGAACTCTTATTGACTTAATTCAAGGGATTCACAGTGGTCTTATGTCATTAGCACTAAAAGCCTATAACATTAAACCAGCGCTGGAGTGCTGGGGCCCACTGCCAGAATAATTAAGCACACGTAATTGGCGTCTTGTAATCACTATACTTATCATGCTGTGAATGAATGCAGCTGCTTATTAGGGTAAACGTTCGACCAGGTTAAGTACTCTCTTAATGAAAGAGTGATCAGATATGTGATAGACTGCGATCGATTTAATGCATCTTTGCTGAAAGGTTTTAAAAAGGTAAGGTATACCTCAAACTTTTGAGTGCTAGTATATGTAATGCATTTTAACAAATATTCCTGATTTTTTGTAAGTTTTGGTTTCAGTGAGAAGAAAGCAGCGAAATTTCACATTCCAGTTGGTGTGTACGGAAATGGCTTTAAATCAGGGTCCATGCGTCTGGGAAAAGATGCCATTGTTTTCACAAAGACCAGAGACACCATGAGCGTGGGACTCCTGTCTCAGTCTTACCTTGAGGCCATCGGAGCACAGCGAGTCTTGGTGCCCATGATCACGTTTAGACGCGACGGACACAACCAGTAATCTTCTAAAGCTTTCTTTTCAGTGTTATTGTGCAAGGATGGTTGAATTGCATTCATGTGCATGAGTATCTTAAGCTTTGACGTAAACTGATTTCTTGACCTTTGAACTCACCAGTGTGGAAGACGGAGCCAGTCTGAGAGCGATCCTCACACACTCGCTCTTCAACTCGGAGAAAGAGCTTTTTGCAGAGCTTCGGGCCATCAGCGCTGCCGGACCCACAGGAACACGCATCATCATCTGGAACCTTCGCACGTAAGAGACACGCAAAGCTGGATGGTTTAAATCAACCCTGCTCCTGGGGACCCCACTGTCCTGCAAAGTTTATTTCCAGCCTGCTTCAGCACACCTGCCTTTGCATTTTCAAGCAATCTTGAGGAGCTTGATTGGCTACTTCTGATGCATTTGTTTAGGGTTGTAGCTAAACTCCTCAGGAACAGGGTTGAAGACTTATGGATTAAATTACTGACTTTTATTTTAGAATTCAATACTTTTATACAGAAAGGATTAGTGCTGTCAAATGATTAATTGCAATGAAGTAAAAGTTTTGTGTTTGCATAGTAAATGTGTGTATACTGTATATATTTGTTATGTATAAGTACACACACAGTATATATGTATTTACATGTATATATTTATATTAATATAACTTATGTTTTCTATAAATATATTTCATTTATAAACAGCATATTTTTCTTAAATATATACATGCATGTATATATATATATATATATAAAAGCAATTAAGCAATACTGATGATTTCTTGGATGCTAATTATGCTGTAAATTCAGCTTCACCATCACAGGAATAAATAACACTATATATATATATATATATATATATATATTTAATAACAAATTGTAATAATAGCTGTTTTTGCTATATTTTGTATCAAATTAGTACAGCTTTGTTGAGCTATGAAAGTCTGTTTCTTCTACAAAAAAAAAAACAACTACTTTGTTTCTCATAATTATATCATTTTTTTCCTTCAAAACTGATAGTGTATCTCATAATTCATACTTTGTTTCTTCCAATTCTGAGAAAAATTGCGAGAAATAAATGTGTCATTTTAAGATATGAAATCACAATTACAAGTCGATAACTACATAGATATACACCGCAATTCAGGAGAGAAATTCAGAGTAATGAATATGAGATAAAAGTCAGAATTACGAGATATTACGTCAAAATTACCTCTTTTTTTTAAATTCCTTCACTAAAACAAAAACTGAGAGATGTAAACTCAGAAGTGTGACAAAAAAGATGAAAAATATATTTCCCATGGTGGAAACAGTGTTGAGCTTGACAGACTTCCTTCATAAACATTCAAAAAATCTTAGTGAGCCCAAACCTTTGAACAGTAGTGTGTAAATTGTGTGTTTTTCAGGACCACAAACGGGGAGACTGAATTTGACTTTGACACAGATAAATATGACATTCTGATCCGGGCGAACATCAATGACAAGAGCAACATGACCCCAGAAAGTGAATACTCCTTACGGGTGAGCAAACATGCGGCATGATAGACAATCATCATTAGAAATCTACATGATCTTGTCTATGTTTTTATTAAAAGAGGCAAATGTGACCTGGAGGGGAGGGGATGAAAAACAAGACTGTTGGGTGAGGGTTAGCAGGAATATTGATTCTTAATGTTTTTGTAATTGTAGGCCTACTGTAGCATCTTATACCTGAAGCCTCGCATGCAAATCATTATTCGAGGGCAAAGAGTGAAGAGTCAACTCGTATCCAAATCTCTGGCTCATATTGCGCAGGACAACTACAGACCCTCGTTCCTTGTATCCTTACAAAATATATTGTTTTCTGGAGTCCACACACATATAACATCATTACCGTCTAAGCATTTCTTAATTCGGGGCTCAGAACAAGCGTGTACGCATCACTTTCGGATACAACACCAAAAGCAAAGAGCATTATGGGATTATGATGTACCATAAGAACAGGCTAATAAAGCCATACGTGAAAGTGAGCTGCCAATGTAAGGTAACCAGAAATGATAGCATGTTTCTTCTCCTCCCTTTACCCATAAATTCAACACTAAAAGCCGTGGTCTGTGTTTATAACAGCCCGAAAGAAAAGGTGTGGGCGTTATTGGTGTTATAGAGTGCAATTTCCTTCAACCCACTCACAACAAACAAGACTTTGATGACACCGATAAATACAGGTGCGCTCAACAAACGATGTTTATCACTCTGCTGGTATTTATCCTAAATGATGCCCTTGGGTTACTTTGATGGAAAGACGCTATTTTGTACAGGAAGATCATGCACAACCTCAGCATAAAGCTGGAGGAGTACTGGAACGAAATCCGCTACAAGCGAAAAAAAGAGGACCCAAAATGCATAGTAGCCATTGAGGATGTGTTGTGAGTATTGCAGTCAATAACCTGTCATAGAATCACATGGTTTAAAGGTGCCATAGAATGGAAAACTGAATTTACTTTAACATACTGTGAGTCTCAAACACCATCGTTTCCTACTTCTTATATAAATCAAGTGTTTGCAAAAGACGACTGAAA
>JAUCMU010000001.1:20347321-20373477 GCA_032275025.1 Enteromius treurensis
GGTCTATTGAGGAAGTACAGACGTTCCTCTCGTTGATAGCCGAGGAGCGGATCCAGCGAGAGCTTGATGGGGCGACGAGGAATGAAAAATGCTCCATTGTTGTGTGTTTGTTTGTGGCGTGTTTACGATGATGTCACGGCAGTAGAGGCGGCGCATCTATAACAACACGTGAATAATCCCGCCCACTCTAAATTTTCAGAATTATTGTTTTGTTTGAATATCAGATATTCCATATAAAGATTGATTACCTACAGGAACTTTTTAACGAAAAAACACAGTTGTGTGGAAATACTTTGGCTTAAAAAAAATCTGACGTTGATCAAACAACCATCATATGTAAATGTTGTCATCTAGTCATGCATGGAAAAAATATATAAATACCGCCAAATACCGTGACATCGATATAATTTTGAATAATACAGTGATATAAATTTGTGGTCATACCGCCCAGCTCTAAGGCGTACTAACTTGCATCTTATTTTAAATGCTGAAGGTAAGGAAGATAAATGAAGCTCTGGACTTTTCGGGGGGTCAGCAATGAATTAAAATGTGAAACTTGGGGTAATTATGGTTTGTGGTAAGTTTGTGTGTTGCGAGTTGATCTTTTGTTGCTGTACTGTATCAATGGGAAAACCCATCTCCCAATAAGGTGTGTAGCACAAAACCTATACATTATGAGCCATATGAGACCAAAGCAGCTTACTGGACTACAGCCGAGGTCAAGAGGTCTAAAACAAACCAAAACATTATCATTACAAATTCCATGCATCCATACCTCTTTGTATTTCCCCAAACTCTTAGATAAATATTCTTCTGTATATCCTTTGAACTGCACTTTTTATTCATACTTCAGGGAAAATCTCAGTTGTCTTTGCTACCGTGTCTCAGCAAACTTCAAGACTCATCAAAAATGCTTACAAAAGACGACCATTAACAACAGGAAGGGTTTGCGCAATGGTTAAGTCTCCAGCTTTGCCAGACTGAACTTAATCATCATTACGAGGGACTCAGTGGTCAATAATTCTCAGTGGGCCAGTGTTTTTAGTCCTAGTACACCAGGGGCCAAGTTTACCAAATAAGCCAGGCTTAATTTAAACCAAATATACTGGCAATAAGTCAGACTAACTGAAATAAACCTGGCTTATTTGGTAAACTTGTTTTATGGAACAGGCCCCAGGGGTCTCACACACACACACAAAAAAAAAAAAAACCAACAACAACTAAAAACTAATTGTATGCTCTATTTATCAGATATAAGTAACCAACAGAGTTCATCCAATTGTGTTTCTTGATTTTAATTACAAAGGCTTTACCAATAAAGTAATGTGACGAAATTACAAGAGTGGCCAAATAGGGCATCCATGTATAATCTTTTATTCATACAAGTTTCGGGTGACACTGAATAACCAGACTGCTAACACGTAACACCAATCTCGAGAAATAGATATGACATGAGCAACAATGAAGACACAAAACTTGTGTTGGAAGTGAACTCAACTGAATAGTACTGCACAATCCACATTACTGCTTTTCCTTCCCTCCTGGCCTCAACTCACAGCACTTTAACAACCTCAGCTCTTGCCTTTCCAACATTGTGGTCAATGCAGCAGCAATTCATGAAACCCAGATCTGTTCAAACGGGTTGCTGTGGTAAGGAGATTTCCAAGTCTGTTACTTCTCCTGATATAGACATAATATTGCAAACAATCTTAAAACTGCCATTTAGACACTATTTCCCTCATATTTCAAACCTCCCAGGACTGAACAACCTGAAACAGCCAAGCAGCCATTAAAACAAAAACAACCTCCTGTGGTTGAAAAAAAGTCCTTTTTACAAAACAGAAGATAAATGCTCTGTTTGCTGTGTGAAGGAAGCAGAGAGATGTTAAGAGGATAATGTCAAAGCGTCACCGCTAAAAACCTCTGACCCACATTCTAATCGCGAAAAACGAAGTTGCCCAACAACAATGTGACAACATGCCCCCAATCAAGATGGGGTTGCTGTTCTCTACCTCAGGTGCGAAGCGATAGTGTTAGGTTTCATTAAGAAGCTGTATCAGATTAAAGGTAGGTCTTGAAATGATGCGACTAAAGCACTAACAAGGAAGTGTCATGGATATACTACAACATAAAACAATATAATATATCTTATTTACACATCCAAATGAGCATCAGCTCATCACATCTTTTATTCTGAGCCAATTCATTATTGTTGTAATAAAAGAGGATTACAACATATTGTGCATGCGCCATATGGCTGGCGAAAAATGATAGGTTTGGATTAAGACCAAAGTAAAAACTAAGTGCAAAACTTTGAAATATGGTTCCATTATCAATATTTTGCTTTTGCAACCCATTAATTCACTGGCCCTAACAATATGGAAATCAAAATACAAAAAAGAGGTACAGTTTTATTCATTCGTCCATGTAGATATAAATGTATGAAGCTAGTTTGAATCAGACGGGATTCATGCAATGCATGCATATGTGCTTTTGACACACTAAAAAAAAAAAAAAGCAGTTCATAATGCTACCCATACATGATCATTACCCTAATATACTGTTAATGAAGATCACTGACAAAAGCCTGAAACTGGAAGTGAATCAGTGCTGCTCACTTAAGTGAGCTAAACTGTTAAAGATCTAGGATAAGTGCTGACGCATCACTGAAGCTCAAAAGATATATGGCTGGTAATTTTGTAGATCTAAGTCCTGTAGTGTGAAATGACAGAAAGCTTTGTAGTGTAAAAGGGACAGCTACTCAGCGACTTTAAAAGTTATGCATTATGGGCTCACATACAGTCCAGTTAACCATTGTTCAGTGATTTTACATCTGTAAAATCCAGTCATTATAATAGGGATCCACGCAGCACGTTCAAGCTGGTCAAACAAAACTTGCCAAACAGACCTACTTCTGGTTTCAAATTTGGCAGAAACATGGCCGCACCTTTATTTCTTTGGACTGTAAACACTAGCTGAATATGGTTGTTATATCATATTACTTTTATAATTCCTGCAGTAGCCCGTGGCAAAAATAGCATGATTAATACTGGTTGTATGCAATCACAGTGGATAAATTTGGAAAAGCATTTTAGTAATCAATCCCGTAATTCAAGCTTTGGGAATCATTAACGTAACTCAACCGGTTATGAAAGCGGATCTGAATTAAAATAATATATGCATATCAAAAATAAATAAAAGTAATAAACCCTAGTAAATGTAAATAATCACTTATAACAAATTTAACAACAGAACAATTTAACATATTAAATACCCAAATGCAGTTACATTACGCGATGAAATTGTATAATAACATGACTAATGTCAATACAGTGCATAAGTAAAACCCAGTCATCACCTAAACAGAATGCAACAGCCCTGCGCTGTATCTGAACTCCAGTAACCCCGATAATCGCACGACAATGACGCGCGCGCAGGTCCAGAATGACACACAGCAACCGAGTCATAAACACCACTTATCTTCAGCGATCCGAAAGCCACTCGTATGCAAACGAGTCCTGAATGAACACGATAAATATCAACTCATGCAAATGGAGGCAAAAGCCTATCTTAAACGGGTGATCCGTGCGCTGTCAAACTGCCTTGCATTGGTTACTAAAGCAGTGAGCTTTGTGAAGTGCCCTAAACAAAACGCTGTGCCTATAAACCGGCCACTGCAGTACCGGGAAAACCTCGAGCCCGTGCACAACACCACTAAAGCATTAAATAAAACAAATGCAAAATATTAAAATACACTGGGTCATGCAATGGACGCATGTACCCGCCTGTCAACGTTAATTACAGCTTTATTAATCGGTTTAAGAGTGTAGTCTTCATCTAGAGCGCGCGGCGGTAGGTTGCGTGCGCGTGTATTAGCGTTACCTGCTTAAATGTCATCTGTGGATCCGCGTGGAGGATTCGTGCTTTTCCGCTTAATGCGATGCGATATGATAACGCTGTCGGAAACTGGTATCTAAGCCTCTAGGCTGATGCTTTGATGTGTCGTTATCCATCCACGCACAACACACACACACATTGCATCTAGTCGTGGGACTTCCTGTCCGATTAGCTCCCCTCTTCGACTGGAAACAATGGCGTTTTGTAGTTCCACTGCTCCTCTCAAGCTGTTGCACGCTGACCAGAGAAATTTACCATATTTGTAAGTGTTTTAGACTTTCAGTTAGTCTTCTTTAAAATGAGCTTTACCTCAAAGACGGCGCAGACGTTGAATTTATACCTTGAATATAATGTAAAAGGAGGTTAATAATGCATTTACACTGAGATCATATTATTAAAAAAAAATTAATAGCTAAGTGTGAAATTGTAAATTTAGACATGGATTAAAGATACCGTATGTAAGAAATTTATTGTAATAATCATAAAATGTCTCTGTTATGTTCAACACGCATTAAGAAACATGTTAATTAAGAGTACTCATATCACCGACAGTAGTAGTACAGCCTGGATATTCTCGTTTAAAAAGCGCAGTTGCAGCCCTCAACTCATGTTTATGTTGTCATGTTTTGTTTTGGTCCGAAGCGCCACTTTCCATCTATCTCCCAATCACGAAGTCAGTAGTGTTTCTGCATCCACAGGTCCACTGTTATGGCTAAGTTTAAGTGTGCAATAAGCGGTTCTTCTTGTTTTTTAACGGCAGCTGGCAACCAACAGTAAGCAGTTTCTAAGATACCATATTAATATCTGATATCTGAAATCACCAGAACAAACACGCCCCTACCAAAAAATGGCCACACCCCTATAATGATAGCTCCGCCCCCAAATCAACAAATCGGCAACAAACACTGGTAACTCCTCCATCCAAATAGGTCTCTACAGCAGGCACGTGCAATTTTGCTAGATAAAAGGATCTGGTTCACATCAGTCACATGACTGCCATTAAGCAATGCTTTTTTGAGGGCTCAGCTCACTCCTTACAAGCCTGTATGGACTAATGCACCCGGTGCATCATGGATATTTCTTTAGAGTTTACTTATTTTTGTGTCATTTAAGCAAGACAGTTGGGTTTTTGTTTTAGTCATGTTATGTGTGCTTATGTTCAATTTAGTTTGGGTGGGTTTGGTTCATTTGCAGCCCTTTTATATAAAAGTGTAACTATTACCATCATGGAGGGAGATGTGTAGGGGAGTGATTTGTTGATACTGCCTTACATCTGTAATGCATTGGATAATGGATTCTGCACGAATTTGATTTGCTGTGATTTAGCCTGCAATCTATCCATTTTTAAACTTTGGGCACATGTCCTGGTAAACTTCAGTGCACGGCCCTGCTCTACAGCGATTGACCTTTTGCTAAACCCCGCCCCAAAACGGCCATTGTCCAATCACACATCGTAGCAACAGTTACTAAGAAAGCAAGGTCCCTCAAGCGTCAGGCCTCTGGCAAGCAAAATGGTGAAGCGATGTACCCATGGTACATGTAAGTCAGACAGTAGGTACCCCAAAAGTTTGGCTGGGGGAGTCTTTTCCCTTCCCAAAGCCAAAGACACAATATGAGCGGTGCCTGCAGTGGATTAAGCAGTGTGGAAGGCCCCACTCCCAGCTAAATGTCAAGAAAATAAACAAGCATACTTGTATGCATATCTGTACTGTCCGCAAATTTTGTACATCACTAACGTTAGTATCTTATAGCATTGCCAGAACGTTAGACTAGTTGCTAGATGTACTAGTATTAGCTGACGTTAATGAACTAAATTTTAGCCACCTTGCTAGCAACTTCACATTAGCTCTCCAAAGTTATATTTCGTCAGTTCTAACAGGCAATTTAAACTTATTTTTAGCGCTCAGAGGAAAAAAGGCGCGATAACGCTGCTTCATAATCTGATACACGCGATCATTGGTTCTTTCACGCTCTCATCTTCTCCTCTCCCAGACGAGAGCTACATTGCAGTAATATTCAGTATGTTTGACTGAATATACAGACACTATCTGCCTCCTCAGTGTGTTTCATGTGAGGATTAGTACATCTCATTCCAAGCTGTGCAATCCTTATAGGCTGTTTCACAGCCGAGCCGCGCGCGCTCAGCTGACTCTCTCACGCTCTCATTTCCCGATGAGATTATGTGTATAACGTTAGCCCTCCTTTGCATATTGCAACCCCTTTTGCCTCGACCTGGAGGACATTTAGTGTATGTTACTACAAAAGGAGTCACTGACACCGACAGGTACACCTCTCCCCGCCATGTTTTCTACCACTGTCTATGGTTGACAGTCCGTCGTTGTTGGTAAGCTTGACGGTCTAGCAACAGTAACTAAGGGGGGCGTGGGTTTTGCGAAAGGTCAATTGAGATTTAAGCATCATCTGAAAACTGAACAAATTATTTATCCAATGTATGGTTTGTAGGATTGAACAGTACCTGGAATCTGTCAGGGTAAAACAAAAAAGAAAATATTGAGAAAATCACCTTTAAAGTTGTCCAAATGAATTTCTTAGCAATGGATATTACTAAACAAAAATTAAGTTCTAATATAGCCTATTTATGGTAGGAAATGTACAAAATATCTAATCCTTTCAAAGTTGTTTCTTTTAAATATAAAAACATAACTTATAACACCATACCTTATTTTTCTTAAATATATACATGTATGTGTGTGCATTTATATATAAATACATATATTATGTACACAAAAACCTTGATCTTATATTTGATTAATTGCAATTATTCATTGCCCAGCACTACTTTGCTTGAAACTTTGCTCAATTTAGTATTGATTTATGCTTAAAACAAGTAAAAAATCGGCAGTTTAATTTAAAGTATATATTTCAAAAAAGGAGACACAGAATAGTGAATAAGTTATACTTGAATATTATCGAATATTCTTGCCTTGCATCTTCTTGAAAGCAGTGCCCAGTCATTCCAAGGCTCCTATGATATACGTAGACATATGCCATGGCATTGCCCCCCTTGACTTCAGTGCTGGACATGGTGTCCCAGCATCCAGAATGAAACAGCATGTTGTCATAGGGAGCAGGAGAACGCCTGCTGAGGCATCTGCCATCCCATGTGTGTCCGGCACCCAGAGCCATCCAGCGTCTCCTGCTTTTCCCCTTCAGGCTGTGGAGTTCTGCTGATGGCATGTTAGCGATCATCCCAGCCAGCATGAGGTCTCACAGCGTCGTCTGGACACTGTCCAAATGTGCAGTGGCCTGTAATGCAGTGGAATGTGATTGGATACAATTGCCCCGATTGTCTAAATGACAGCTAGAAACTGCCTCATTCTGAGCTTACACTGTCCAGTAAATCAGAATTGCCCTGAACACTGTTGACTGGCCTATTTATTACAGATTAACGTTAAGATTAACATAATGTTGTTTTTTTTGTGGGTGTTTGTATGTCATTAAATTAAGTGTGACATAGTGTTGACTTCTTTTGGAGAACTGTGTTCATTAATCTAAGGGAAAAAAATATCTCTTATGCTTCTTATAATCTTCAGTGTTAAAAACCGCTCAATGTTTTTTTATTGTAAAATCCAAATTCTGTCAGTTTTGATCAGTTTGATGCAAACTTTTGGACGTCTGTGAAGCTGAATGGTTCAATCAACTCTGACTGATGCAATACAGCTAAATTTGGATTGACCTGAGATCAGTTTCACTGCAGCTGTTTGGTGCAGAATCATCTTAAAGACGGGATCGAATTGTGGCTCAAAACCAAAAAGCCAGTTTGCTTTTCATAAACAACATTAATTTCTTTGACGATATTGCCGTTTACGGCAGCTGAGATTGTTGAAATCGTAAACACGCTCATTACAAACCCCCAAGGTTTCTTTTAATAGCCTGGTCCTTTATGATAATCTTCAGTGTATTTTTTCCACAAACCAGCCTATAAATCCACCACCATTCATTGATGCTGGGGAATACTATCATAGGGGTGATAGAATTACTTTCGACTAACATTTTGAAGTTACACCCACATAGAAGACGTTTTCACACATTTACAGCTATTTATTTATTAACAACTTCAAGTAAATATGTCTAATGTGATATTTTCAACACACATACGTGCACAGGAAGGTAAATGCATGAACAAGACCCTCCCCCCGCGGCCCCAGAATAGTTCAGCTCAATCACAGGCACCTCAATGGAAGCCCGTCCCTTGGCTCCGCCCCCTTCACCATCAAACCAGCCCGTTTAAATATTAACCCTTCGCTTGCAGCTCGCAGTCTGTGTCCTGAACCGAAGAGAGATGCCTTGCTGGGGAGTACAACTGTTATGTCTTGATCCACAGACATCAGTAAAAAAGATACTTTTGGATTCCCTCTTGATGAACTTTAATGTAGTAATGCTGTAAAAAGGTGCTTTTAAAGATGACCTTTCATGCAGTGTGTAACATAGCTCTAAGTGAATGAAAACATCCAGCAAAGTTTTAATTCGGAAAGTGCACTGTGTATAAAGTAATTGTCTCTTAAAAGAAAGAGTCGGCTCTGAATCATTGAACCGAGTCGTTTTTATAACCTATAATAGGGGCATTTCAACTCGCATGAGATGAAGAATCCAATATTAGAAGCCTGATAATGAAATCACATGGCCTGTATCTTTATCTCAGTAACTCTCCTCCCCTTCATTCGTTTCTTTTTGTTGAACTTTTAATATAAGGGTGGTAAAGAGTGTGGTTAAACTGCATGGAAAGGCTGTTGATGCCCATCTGCTTACAATTGTGTCTGATTGACACATCTGTCTACTTCTCAGCTATTACCCCCTCCTCTTCCATGCTTATTTTCCTTATTTTCTCTTCACTCTTTCACGTCCTCTAGTATACAGTGATTCCCAACCAGGGCTAAGTGTGCCCAGGGGATATTTAAGTAGATTTCAGAGGGTAACATTTTCATTTTGCTTTGTTAAAGGGACAGTTCAGTCAAAAATGGAAACTCTGTCATCATTTGTTCATGTCATTCTAAATAGAACTTTTACTTCTGCAGAACACAAAGGACAGTCTAAGAGTGCTGGTAACTAAATTACATTGGCTCATTCAAACAACAACAAATGAACAGAAAATGAAAAGTCGTTCCAGTTTGGAATTACATGATGGCAAATAATAACAGACTTGTTTATGTCTTTCTCTTTAAACCTGTTAAACAGACAAATAATAAAGTAATGAGTCATTTCTTTTTAAGGAAATATTTTGTGTATGAAATTTAATTAACATTTAGAATTTTATACACTCTCCGAAATAAAGGTACAAAAGCTGTCACTGGTTCAGTACCTCTTTAGAAGGTATACATTGGTACCTAAAAGTCCATATTGGTACCATGCTAGTCCCTAAAGTGTCAGAAAGGTATTTTTCTGGGAGTGCAGAAAAACAATTTTCACTCAGAAATTGCTGGGGATTTTAACAACGAATTACATAGAAGTGACGCAAAAATAATAACAGAATTGTTGAAGTCTGAGATTAATAGTTAAACTAATGCTTTATTTACAACTGGATTTATTAGTTTAAAAAGGAGTCATTATAATAACCAATTAATTACTTTTTAATATACTCTTTAATTTGTTTATTTTTGTATTTATGTTGTGCAGAGCATTTATCAGATCTAACCATATGGATGCATTGGTCAGTCATTGCTAATGTATTCAGTGAGAATAAAAGAGATAAAGTGAGTAGTGCTTGTCTGGACATGTGATCTCAATATGGCGGCCCCCATGAGGCGACCCTCTCCACATAAAATAAAACTGCTGTTATCATCTCGTGTGAGGGTACTTGATTTTATATACATATACTGAAAAGTACATCTTGTTTTCTTTTTGAATGAGTGAATTAATAAGGATAAGCACTAATTAATGAATATACTAAATGACATTCAGTACAGCGTCACTGAGCAGGGAGTTCAAGTCTATTGTAGTGAATCTTGAATCTGAAAACAAGCTGGTTTCGAAATGTTTGTGTTGAGTCAGAGTACGACGATGAGGGCTTCACATTGAGACATGATTTTAACGGCCCACAACTTGAGAACTCTTACCCCTCAGTTTGGGGTCTGGGATTCATTGTTCCTTAATCCTCCTCCTCCCCCACCACCCTCACATAACCCTTTTTTTCCCTTCTCTCTCTCTCCTTTTGCGGCCCCTGACCCTCCGTTTCTCTCTTTCTCTGCCTACTGCTATAGAAGCCAGATGAGAGCACGAATACCGTCCCACCCTACCCCCCTTCCCTTCTCACTTTTCTCGTCCCCCTCTCCGTGTGGTTTTTTTTTTTTCACTCCCCGAGAGCTATACAAGTAACAGAGATGGAGAGAAAGAGCGAAAGGAAGAAAGGGAAAGCTCTTGTATACCATTGGCCTACCAATAATCGGCATGCATGTGTATGTTCATTGTAGAAACTCACCAGTGTTGGACAGTGTCTAGGTAAAACTAGCAATGCAACTAGTGTAAAGGTGATGTGTTTTTCATTTCTAAAACATTTCAGAATATTGTTGAGGGCCAGTTCAGCCAACAGTGCGAGACTGAGGCGGGACTATCCTTTATTGACCAATGGCAGATGAGGGAGTATTTGCGAAAACCTGTTTAAAAACAGTCATTATTTTTCATTTGGTGATGATAGAAGAACAGAAATAGTTTTTCCAACAAGTTGCATGACAAAGCACAAAGAAAGTACTATTTACGTCTTTCAACCACAAAACTTCTTTGTTATCAAGTGTGAAATTTACTATGCATTTCTATGCGTGCCTTAAAAGAGTGGATTTGTTCGGATGCTTTATTGAGGCAGCGGTCCTTCAGTCTCACATAAGACTGTCTCACTCTATATGTAGTACTGTTATAAGAGGTTTGATTCATTTTAGTGAGTCGGTTTGTTTTGAGCTCTTCCAAAGAGAAGTACTGAGTACTTGTTCTCTCTTCTTTCCAGTTAAATATTTTAAAACAAATCTTCATATTTAGTCAACTAGGTTGAATAAAAGTGTCCAATTTAAAATGTTTTCGCTTCACACCTTCAGTTTTAAGAAATGACACAGAACAGTTTTAGTATAATCTTCTTACAGTTAAACATTTAATTAATTACACGCATTAATAACCTTTAAGGTCCTAGTGTTAATATATATCTGTGTGATGCTGTCAACTTAACTGATATCCTTATGTAGTACCCCCATTTTTTTTTTCTAAGTAGCATGTGGTGTATCTTTTTTTGCCCAAAGCTAAACTTGACTGTAGTTGAACTACCTGAAATTCGAAGCTTCTTGTAGCTTTCCAAGACACTTTCAAAGTAGCTTCCCTAAAGCTGATTCTCACGGTTCGAGAAAGTAAGATACACAAGTTGTTGAATGACGTTGTCGGGCTCGACAGTGACTGGTAAGTAAGGGCTTGAGTCTCAGCAAGAGAAGCGAGTTGTTAACACACTTGTGTGTGCTGTGAAGGGGGATGGCTGCCTTGTTTGTAGCTTGTCAGCAATTGCCTGAGACAAGCTTCCCCTGCATGTGTGAAAGCTGCTTGGCTTGAATGCCTGGACTGTACCAAGTGGCGTCAAAAGCGAAGGGGGGGACAGAGGTGAGAAAAAACGATCAGACTGGAGACAATAGGCCCCTGAAGTGTTCCCCCCAAGTTGCTTTGATGTTGTCCTAGTGTCTAGATGCTGAAGGGGACCAGGGACTGCAGGGAAGAGCAGCCCTTTGTGTGGATGTGTGTGCACTTTTTGGGCCAGCACAGACAAAAGGGAGGGGTACAAAAGCCTGGAGAGAAATAAGAGAAGAAACAAATGATGAAAACCCAAATGATCCTGAGCGTGTTTTTGTATGGCCGCTGTGTGTGAGAGGGCACACAGAAAGGGAGAAAAGCGAGAGAAATAGGAGGAGACGCTCGTACGCTGGGGCTGATAGAGTGACAGAGAAAGAGAGGGGGTGAGTACACTGTATCTTCCTCTTCAGCACCAGATCACTCTCTCTTTTTATTTGACCTTTTCTTACTTTATCTCTCTCTTTTGTTGGAAGGGGGGTGGGTGTGTGCGAAAAATGAGTAGACCCAGAGTTGGAGCCGAAGTTGGGACTGCGAACGGCACGCTGTTATTATTGTGGTTATTCCTGGCTAGGTGAGCGTGGGTAAAAACGGTCGCTACTATTACGCTCCGTTATTCTTAGTCCTTGAAAAGATATAGGGGTGTATGGAAAGGGCAGGGGGTGACGATGGGGGAGTGGATGGTTTGGAATGTGTCATTGGATAGTCTGGATGAGTTGCCCTCCGTGCCAGTGTAAACCTCCTCTGCTCTCGTTATTGTCTTGTTTTTCTGGAGCGGGTTCATCTGTGTGTGTGTGTGTGTGTGATAGCTGCAGAGCAACAAGAGCTTTTCTCTTTCTGTGTGTCAGGATTGTCACTCTCGGCTGCGGGTGAATTGTGCAATGATTGGAGCCGTGTGTATGTGTGTTTGGGGGGCGGTTCTATTCTGCCTGGGGGGGTTTCTCAGTCTGTGCCCTCCATGGTGGTAGCAGACTGCTTTTACACTACCAGCTGTTCCGAAAACCTGCAGTGATTTTCTCTTTCTTTCTGCCTGTCTCTCATGCTAAAGGTTATCCGATCGTCTCTGGTGTCACTCAAACATGCAGTTTCCATTGCTGTTGGATGTGTGTAAACCAGCTGCTGGGGCCCAAGACAAAACTATTTATGTATTTATTTGAGTTATGAACGCTACTGTTCCCATGATATCTTGTATCACATAGGTTGCAGGATATATTCTGCCTTCACTTGTCTTTAATTGTAAGATGCTACTTAACCCAGCAGCGCTGCTCAAGTTGTGTTTATGAGCATGTCATGTTCAAGAGTTCTGTTCATGCACATTTAAAGTAACAGTAATGTGTATGACCAGAATTGCAAGATGTTAAAATGTTTTTTTTTTTTAATTGTCTACTATAGTATGTCAACATGTCATATTAAGAATAATCTCTGTGACATGTAGCTTCAGTCATATGTGGCAATGTTTGGTCACACTTTATATAAGGTTATATTATCTGCTATGTACTTATATAAAAAAATATGAACAATGTATTTATTGTATTGCAAAACGCTGCTATTGAGGTAGGATATGGGTAAGGTTAGGGACAGGTTTGGTGGTATGGGTAGGTTTAATGGTGGGTTAAGGTGTAATGGATGGGTCATCAGTCTAGTTATGAATGTATATAGTATTTCCATGCAGGTATTTTAATAAATATATAAGTACAATGTTAAAAAGTACTCAATAAGTGCATTTTATTTAAATGTAAGTACATAGTAGTTAAGGTCTAATATAAAGCAGGATCCAATATTTTTACAGAAATATGCAGATCATGTCTTATTCCACTTTTTCTTTTAAATGCTTTTCTTATAAAAATCTTATTATGAAAAATTGGATTCTAAATTCTGATTGAATGAGCCACGCTCAAACCGACTTTAAAGTCTGATAAATGCACAGTTGTTGCTATATAAAACTCCATTCTATATCATGTTGATATTTTGCTTGGTTACCATAAACAGTTAGGTAACAGAACAGTAAGTAGTTAACTTTAACAGTATCGTTGTTGCTAATATTTTCTAAAGCATTGTTATCTAATTCTTTAATAAATGTGGCATTATAGGTTATAAATATGGTTGGAATGGCTCTTTTATGAATTGCTTTTGTTTGATCTTGCTTTGAATAATAACAGCTTTTAAATGCATAAATGTAAACATAAAAACAAGGCCGTGTTACAGTGTTTTATCACGGTTCCGGAGATTTTTACCTTGAAAAGACCCCTGCTCTTGCTGTATTACTTAGTTGAGGAGCACTAGAATTATGCTAAATCCTTTCCGGGGCTTCAATGGGTCTTGTATATATAAATAGCTGGAGTTTTATAAATGATGTAATACTGAATAGTTCATGTTAAAATATTTACAGAAATACCGTTTAATAGGTTTTTATAGTGTTTGAGATGGAACACAGGAACATGAAAATAGTGTTTTATTTGATGTGAGCTTAATGGTTATATGTCCCCTGAGTTTAATAGCAATTACACGCAAACTGAGAGTCAAGTGGAATAAAAATTACAGCGGTTTGCGAACGCTCATTAATCATGTTTTAAAAGCATCATGCATGCCAATAAGAGAATGTAAATGTATCCTGCTATTTGGATGCGGAAGCTTCACTGACCTACCTTTTTTTGTTTGTTTTTGTTTTGTGCTTGGCAGCGAGAGGTTGTGACAGAGGGCATGAGAAAGTTAAAGAGCACAGGGTCAACTGTGCCAATGCCATCTTACATTGAACTCAGTCTGACATGAAATATTCCAACCGTAATGTGGAAGGAAACAGGGCTGTGAGGGTCTATTCAATAAGACATCCGCCGGTTTATTAAGGTCTAGCTAGTCTCCCTGCCAGGCCAAGCTGGTGTGGTTTATCATGGTTTAGTTGATCAACCATCTGGTCTAGCCTAACCAAATTTAAAGGAATAGTTCATCCAAAAATGCAGATTTGGTCATCATTCACTCACCCTCGAGTCATTCCAAACCTGTATGAATTTCTTAGTTCTGCCGAACACATAGGAAGATATTTAAAAAAAAAAAGTTTGTAACCAGGCTGTTTTGGGTCACCATTGACTTCCATCAGCAGAACCAAGAAATTCATAGAGGTGAGTAAATGATGACAGAATGTACATTTCTTTAAAAAGCGCTCTAAAACCCTATAAAAGCAGCCTGACTAGGCTGGGCGACCAGCTTGGACAGGTAAACCAACTTAGTTTTCAAAACATCTGTATTTCTATCCTTCATGAGCCGCACTTGTATGTGTAAAATTAAATATTGCTCAAATATACAGTAGGCTGTAAAACCAAGGCCACTAAATGCTATTTTTAGTTTAGTTTCAGTTTAATGTTTAATGTTTGATACGGAATATCATAAGAATAGGGAGGTGACAAGATTTTGTTTTGGTGTTGGCCCTAAAACAATCTTTTTAGGGCAGTCAAATACCGTTGTCCATTTAAAGTCTAAAACGGAAGTGTATGAACATAAGGCTGTGAGGGATAGAAGTCAGTTCTGTATAACCTTTATGTGTGTAGTTTGACTAGTCTTCCTACCAGTCTTAAACTGGTCGGCCACAGCTTACTGTTTAACAGCTTACTTCACAGCCTAATTTGTGTTTGCGTCAAATGAAATAAGACTAAATACTACGCTGCAAGCCTCCATAGGTAGATCCATCCACGTGCATTTCCGATAAATACCAAGAGGGAGGAGCATTGCAGGAGTTGGACTGAAAAATGGAAGGAATAAGAGGCCTTGGAGATCTGCTACCGAAGGAGGAGAAGTAGAAACGGAGGGAGGGGTTGGGATTTGATCAGTAGTATGGAGGGATGTGCCTCCAGAGAGAGAACCAAAGGAAATAAATGGATTTATTTTTCACAGTTGTCAAATATCCAATGCATAAATTACGTGTGTGTGTTAAGGGGACGGCTAATAACTCACAACAAACATAAAACACATTTAGTTAGATGACAGTTTAGTTAATTCTGGGATGCACGTCTGCATGGTCATAATTGTTTCATTATGTCATTGGACACGAGGCGCATCTCGGTCAGCAGGGATTTTCGAGCTGTTAAAAAAAGGAGAAAGATTTTGATTCGCTCTTTTGAAAAGCATCCCTCTTTTGAGCGCTTTCGCCTTCCAATGTATCCTCCGCTTTAATATCTCTTTGAATAGGTGGAAATGTGCGGACCAGCCTTGTGTGCCTAGCCGCAGAGATGATTGCAAATTCATTTAGAGTTGCCTATCACACAAAGATGCGGGGATGGAGGGGGTGGGGTGCGGAGAGATGATGCCTTGGGTTTTTTAAAGCACATTTGTATTCATGTCATGGAGGAGGAGAGCGAAGAGAACGAGAGAGGAGGCGGCTACCTTAGCGTGACAGACGTTAGGAGGAGGCTAGCCAGATTAGCATGACAGGCGCTAGCAGAATGCCGAACGTCTGGTTCAGCTCGAGTGCTGATGTCACAACCGACCGTTCGCCGATGTAAAGTGGAGCAAATCTGCTCTGAACACTGTGTCAGAACTGTGACGTGAATAATTCAGTTGGAGCTGGGCGCTGTCACTGGCTAGCTGTGGCGTTCGCGCTTTGTTTTGGACCGGACTTGGTGATAGTCGGCGGTTATATATTTAGCTTATGTAGAATAAAATGCTAAAACGACACACTTCAGTAGTGTCGAGTAGCATCATTGGGCAGTAGCAGAACTGCATTGTGGGAGCGGGTATGTTTATTATGGGCGTTGTGGGTGTTCGGGTATTTGTGTGTGAGCTCAGTATGAGCGATGGCAAGAGAGATGTCATTTATTGTGCTTTGGATGCTCTGGTCACAGCATCCTCGTACTTCTAACGAGTGTTCTGTCTGTCTGTCTCTGTCTCTCTCTCTCTCAGCTTCCCCCACAGCCTCCTGTAAATCACAGCTTTCGCTACGCTCCACTAGTGACACAGGACATGCTCGCACACTCCAACGACTGATTACATCAGGCGACACACACACAGTGAAACCAAACTACTGATTTAAGGAGGAGAAAGCATCAAGTCTTTCTCTCTCTGTCTGTCTGTCTCTCTAAATGGTCCTTTCTCATTTTCTTCACTCTAGCTGTCTGCCGGTATTTGCCATTCCTGTCTGTCTTGCTCACTCTCACTCTTTCTCCTTTTCTCTTTTCCCCCTTGTCTGTCTCGATTTCTCTCTCTCTCTCTTTTCCTACTTTTTTGGGGTCTCTTTCCCTCTCTGCCCGTCTCACTTTCATTCATCCTCTGTATTTTCCTTCCCTTCTCTTTCCTCTCTCTCTGCTAGTATCAATTTTCTTTTCTCATTTTACCCCCTCAGCCTGTCTCACTCTCTTCTGCCCACTCTGTTGTCCTTTCTTGTCTGTCTCTCTTTCGTTTCCTCCCCGTCAGTCTCAATTTCTTTCTCCCTCTTTCCTATTGTCTCGCTCTCATTTCCCCTCCCTGCCTGTCTTTCTTTCATCCTCTCGATTTACTTTCCTTTCTGTCTCATGCTTGTTACCTCCCTGTCTGTCTCATTCATGTTTTCCTTCGCTTTCCTCATTATTCCTTTCCAGCTGTCTCGCCCTCATTTTTCCTTTCTGACCGTCTCACTCTTTTACCGTCCTTTCCTGTCTGTCTCTCTTTCATATACTCTCTTTCAGTCTCAATTTCTTTCTCCCACTCTTTTCCTACCCTACTGTCTCACTCTCATTTCACCTTCCTGTCTGTCTCTTCATTTTTCTTACCTTTCTGTCTCATGCTTGTTTCCTCCTCAACTGTCTCTTCCTTCATTACTAATCCACCCCCCCGCCTTGTTTGCCTCCCTTTTTTCAGCCTCTCTATTTGCCTTCCCTCCTGTCTCTCTTTCATTTCCTCCCTGTCTATCTGATTCTTGTTTACCTTCCTCCCTATGAATCTCAGTGTATTATTTCCCAACGTCTCACTCTTGTTTTTCTTCTCTGCCTGTCTCACTCTCATCTTTCCCTTTCTGTTTCACTTTCAGCCAGTTGTCTTTCCCTTTCCTCATTGTCTGTCTTCCTCTAACTCTGATTTGTCTCTCTCACCGTCTCCGTCTCTCCCTCCGTTGTCCCTTTCATCTCCCTCTCTACCTGTCTGTCTCATCCTCCCTGTCCCTCCCTGTGTATCCTCCTCTCTCCTTTCTTCCCCATCCCACTCTCATTTTCCCTGTCAATTTCCCTCCCTCTTTACAGTACCTCCTTGCTTCTCTCTCTTCCTTCTGTCATTTCCCCCCTCTTTGATTGTCTCTCTCTCATTTTCCCTCCCTCTCTGTCTCACTCTTATTTTCTCCCCCGTCTATCTCCCACTTATTCTCGCTTTCTTTTTCTTTTCCTGTCAGTCTCCCTCTTTAGCTCCTTGTCTTCCTCCCTCCCTGCCCATCTCACTCCCTCGCTCTTTTCCGTCCCTGTCTCCCTGGCTCTGCCGCCCACACTGGGCTCATCATTGATGCGTTTAGCAGCACCGCTGAGCAAGAGACGCAGGCCATCGATTGGCTGCGTAATCGACATGGATTTTTGCCCAAAGTGGTGAAAAATATGCCATGGCTATAGCCAAGCAATTTCTCCAGGCTTCTCCAGCCAGGAAGGAAAAAGACCCCAGCAGCTCTATAATTGATATGGAGATCAATTTTTCTGCTTTGGACTGTACAGTCTTTCACTGACCGGCCCAGTCAACCATGCGGCTTGTGGCTTCTTTCGTAATGGAAGGCATATGAAATGGTGGGAAGAGGAAGAGGAGAGACAGAGGATTTGAAGGGGGGTCACACATTCTAGTGACATTGTGGCTGATCCCTATATATGCTGCTTTTGTTTATGCTCCAGAGGTTTGGATGATGGGGGACCTGTTTTCATTAGCGTATGCCAACCAACCGTCCTGTGAACGGCACTTGCTGGCAACACTCTTAGCTAGTCCCTGGTGTTCATACCTCTCTTTTTCCTTCTCTTCCCCTCACTTTCTCCTTAATAACTTCACCATCTGTCTCTGAGACTGGAGAAGTCATTCAGGTCCAGTTTTAGGAGAAACAAGCCTTGTCCTGAGTGTCTGCATCTTCCCCATTAAAACCAGAGGCCCTCTGCATCAAGCCAGACATGCTGCATTGGCTGCCATCTTGGCTCAAGTCACGGCCACTCCACCTGGAGCCATTTTGGCTCCCGTTACTGTAGTCAGACCAGAACATCCAAACATAAGCACTCAAATCCAAAGGTCTGGGATATTACTATTCAGTGCTCTGCACCAACTGGCAGAGGGCTCCCTCAAGGACCAGTGACATCAGGTGATTAGAGGTGGAGAGCCATCTTGGCTCCTGTCTCGGTAAGTTAAACCGGCCACCATTTTGGAACCCGTTTTTGAAAAAAACGATGCTCATTCGGATTTCAATATTGAACAATACAATACAAACAAATTCCCAATATGTGTGTGTGTGTCAGACTTGTTTTGCAAAGAAAAGGCAGACTGATGTTTCCTAGAAGGAAGAGACGAGAAAGAAACTTGTTTAGGAATGGTGAGAGAGAGAAAATTTGAGAGAAAAAAAAGATCACTTATCTTCTAAGCAGATCACCTCCCTGGACCGCCGAGTGAAAAGTGTTGTTGCCATGGTGTCGCTGGTTGCACGTTTCCGCGGACACTGTGTAATCATCAGCGATATGCCAACACCTCCACCTTCCCTTCCCCTCACATCTCATTTCCTTTTTCTCCCTCTTTTCTTCTCTAAATCTACCTCTCTATGCGTCCTTACCTTCCTTCCTATATAAACAACATGAAATCAAAACTGACTCACTTCTTAATCGATGTCTCTAGTCTTCTTGTACATATTTTTTGTACATACAGTGTCCTCTACTAATATTGGGACCCTAAGTAAATCTGAGCAAATGAAATGAAAGATCAAAAGGATAAACAATGCAGTTTTATTTTCACATGTAATATGTAACAAGGACACCTTAAAATAAAGTGTTAAAATGTCATTTAAGTAATTATGCTAATTAATTAATAATAAAATATCATATTTATTATAATATTTCAGTCTTTAAGAGTTTGGGGTTGGAAAGTTTTTAAAAATGTTTTTGAAAGAAGTCCCTTATGCTAAATTTATTTAATCAAAAAACAGTAATATTTTGATATATTATTTCAATATAATATCGTATGCTGTCTGTGCACAAATGAAACTTTTTTCTTGATCAACAGAACAGCATTTATTTAAAACAGAAATAATATAAATGTCTTTGTTGCATCAATTTAATGCATCTTAATGTATGAAAAGTATTAACCTTTTGCAATTCCAAAATTCTTTTTTAAAAAGTCACTGCCCCCAAACTCTTAAACAGAGATGGAGATTTCAGCCATCTTGGACGCTGTATTGACCAACCTGCATTCAACAGTGAAAATCAATTTTATGCCTTTTTTTGCCTTTGAGCCACACACTTTTCCTTCTGTACGCCTATTATTCTCTCCTCCTCTTCCTCCCTCTTTAGAAGGATCCTCACCATCTAAGAGAGACTCATCTTCTCAACAGATACTTGATTACAATCAACAGATTGCTTTAGTAGTATCAAACACTCATCAGTACGTAATACATTAGAGTAAAAAGAGGGACAGGGACTTGAATGATAAAAGGCTCCTCTCAAACAGAGGGTTTGTGTTATTGCAATAGAACAAGGATCCCTCTATTGTCATCACAGATGCAAGCCGGTTTTGGTCTTGTGTAGACATACTTAAGCTCTAACGTCAAGGGCTTTTCTGAGAGCTGAAGGTTTGAACATTTAGCCAAATGACTTTCAAACCTGTTGTATGTCGATCAGATCTGTAATCTCAGTTACAGACCTCTACTTCCCAAATGAAATGCTTTTTGAATGCATGAATTACTTTAATTACTTTTTGACACTTGTTATCACGTAAACTATAGAGCAGAGTTATATATTTGACTGTGTGAAATTATCACAACTTTTTTCATGCACAGAAATTCAGAAACTCTTTCTGTCTAAGTGGGTGTTTCTTGGTAAGAAAACACTGCAAAGGGATGCAGACTTTTGCCAATAGCCAGAAGTCTGGCTATGTCTAACTATCAGGTCCGTGATTGGAAAGGCTTGCTGGGTTTCTGTGAATTTTAGTGTCTCAATGTTGCATCAGTCTGAAACTACCTAAACAGGCCTATTAAAAGTTTAATATTCTTCTCTGTAGACCTAAATGATACAGTATTACACAGTGTTGGTCAGTCATTATACATTTACAAAGGATCTCAGTAGTTCAACTTAACAAGGAAACATTTGCAGCTTCTTGAAGTCAAGTTTAGTGCGTTCAGGTACTTACTGAGCTTCCCAGAATAGACGCTGTGAATGAAAACCTGTCAGTTGCTTTTTTTTTCATGATAAAGTGGCTTGAGATTGCTGCTGCCGTGACGTTCTTCAGTGAAACCAAAACACTGATAGTTCTTAGAAATGTTTAAAGAGGTCCTAATGATAGTCAGCAGATACCTGTACATACTTCACTAAAATTAATCAAATTAGCAGAAATCTTGGCAAGAGGAAGAAACACTGAGTGGTTGGTGAGCATTGGGTTCTGGTTCACGCTGTGTGTCGGTCTTTTCGCTTAAAGCGCCATTTTTACTTGCCGTGCTCAGCCACCATGCTTCTCCGGCGGTGACAGAAATCCAATTTCAACACGTCTCTAGGAAAGAATCCCTCCGGCTGACGAGAGCGATCGGAAGAGCTGGATCGGTGGTCTCCATTTCCCTTCGTCGTCATCTTTCTCCTCCTACTTCCTCTGTGTACCTCTATTTCAGGGTTCATATTTTTCCATAAAAGTATAGTTGCTGCACTTTTGAGAGGCTGCTTGTGAGAGAACTGTATTTCGTATGGTTGAATGGCTTCACAGTTCACATTAAATTCAGTCCAAATACCGGATTCAGTGTGAACGGTTTTGAAAGCATGTGATTTAAGGTTAAGGTTCAGTCCAGTTGGGAATCATCAGCGATATGCCAAATATGTCCAAAACAACCGAGAACTGAATCAGAAAATTTGAATTTGAATTAAACTGTTACCTATCATTGTAATTTTATTATTATCCATATGCTATGATATTATTATTTAGAATTTTATTTTGTACATTTTATTAGTTTTATCAACATTTTTATTTATTCATTTATTTAAATATTCAATTCTGCTTATTTTTATTTCTGGTTTTGTTTTAGAAATGTTTGTACATATACTCATTTATTTCAGGTAGCATTTTTTCATCTAGTGTTTACAATTAGTTTGTCTTCGCTTCATTTCAAGTACCCAGAATTATTTTTAATAGTTTTGATTTTAATTCTGGCCTCACACAAAAGGCCGGAATTAAATATTAAATGTTTAACATGCTGTTTTTTGGGACCAATGAGACTCCACAGAGGGCGGGGCTTATCTCAACCACATAGAAACCAAATGATTGACAAAATGTATAATTTGTCCCAGTTGTGGTTGTTTAGGATAAAATCTCAGTTTCCCATCAAAGTAATGAAATGTGAGGCACTTTATTGTGTCTTGTGAGGACGGCGCGTTAAATCAGCCGAACTGAATTCACACCACTATTAGTGTGAACACAAATTAAGTGAGGATAGGCTTTTTGACGATGTTGCCGCAGCACCACGTGTGTGTTTTGCAGAAGGTCCCAAATCAGCACACACACACACACACACACATGCTCACACCCTCTGATTAGTCACAGCAGCAGGGAAGCGACACTGCCAGCCGTAGTATTATTTATTTATCTATTTCCATAATTTTGCTGCTTTGCTGGGGGAGTCTTCCACTTCCTCTGGTATTTGAGAAAGCATCACTGTTCCTCTCCTCAGTGCACAAAGAAATGCCGCACATTCGATACGCTTTGGATATTAGAAATGTGATTCTGAGAGAGCGAAAGGCGGGGGAGGGGCAGATAGGTGGAGTGAACGAAAGAGAGAAAGAGAGTAAAAAAGATAAAAATGTAAATTTTCATCTTTAAGTCTGTCGATTTTGGTTACGTGTGTGGTGGGGGTTGAGAATAGGGTGAGACTTTGCAGAAGAGATGCTGTCTCTCTCTCTTTGTGTGTGTGTGTGTATGTGTGTGTCTTTCTCTCCCTTTGCGGTGCTCTGATGACAGAGGTGACTCATCAGGGGGCACGCTGCTCACATCTACAGACAGAGAGAAAGAAGAAAGAAGGGATGGGGAGGGGAGAGAGAGAGGGAGAAATATGGGGATGATATAGAGAGAAGGCGAGAGAGTGATGAATTCAGAGCAGTCTTGCTTGACTGCTAGCGTTTATTGGCCCATGGAAGCTTCGGGAAAGATGCTAATGACACTTCTCCCGTGAATGAGAGACACCGTGTGTGCGTGTGTGTGTGTGTGTGTTCACGTCTCGGTCGTGATTGCAACCCAACCCCCTTGATTTTAAACACTTTGCTCCTGTAAACACACTTCTGATCAGGGAGCTGCTCAGTAGTATATGGAACGCAAATAAGAAATCTGCACCTCATAAATACAGCGCATTCATTTTAACTTCATAAAGATTTTGATAGATGTATTCAAGGTACACACTGTAGTAGTTCATGGATTCTGGGAATAAAACCCTTGACCTTGGTGTTTTTGGTCTACTTTTTTAGCTTTAGAAACACAACAGTTTGTCAGACTTTGGATCAGAAAAACCTAGTGAGATGCCTGCATATTTAGGCATAGGTATGTGTCCAAAACATACCATAATAAATTGCAACAATTGCATCTAAGATAGTCAGTATAAATCAGTATAAATGTAAAAAAAATGTCTATTTATGTTTATGCTTAATGTGTGGTCACATAAGAGAAACCTTGCGGACCAAAATGTCAATAATGTAGTGATGCATGAAGCCCTGCTCACACAGAACAGAAGCCACCTTCAAACCAAGCAGTCGACGTCCCCAATTAACATGACCAACTTATGAGCAAAATCTGCTTGGGGACGTTTTTTCACCCTCATGTGAAGCTGCCGATCACACAGATTCATACATAAATGACTGTATTTTGCCACTCAGTTTATAAACTCAAGTAGATTCCTGTTTCTGCAGGTGCTCAAATTGAAGAACACATGCATCCAGCTCATTTCCATAATGACCAGCCTACCAAGAGCAGCGCAAATTAGCAACTTATTTGCAACAAATTAGCAAAATGGGTTAAGACTTGTTTTTGGGGGGTGTTAAATAACGGCGCAAATACCAGTAAATTGACGACCGCTCATCACATAGCATGATTTAAATACTCTCCTCCCATAAATGTTTGTCTTAAATGGATCTTTCCTCAAATGCATATAAAATAAGGTCAGTCACATAAATAAATTCATCGCAATTATTTATTTTTTTAACGCCACACCAGTTGCTCAACGTGAGAAACAGTCCATTATTTGCCGTTATTTGATGAAATTACAGCTGCAAAGTGTAAAAATGAGATTTGAGCACTCAGAAATAAAGATACAAAAGCTGTCGCTGGGGTGGTACCTTCTCATAAGGTACACTTTTGAACTTATTAGACTTTAAGTACAAATAAGTACCTTTTAAAGGTACCAAAATGGACTCTAGAGAAGACTTTCAGTGACTAGTGATCTTCAGCTGTTCTTCAAAACTACCATATTACCTCAAAAGACTCATGAAGAGTGGTATAGGCTACATTTCTGTAGCTTTTCACCTGCAGTCTTAAAAATAAAGGTTCTTCATTGGCACTGATGGTTCCATGCAGGGCCGTTACCACCACAAGCTCCCCTCCGATAATTAGAAATGGCCAAATTGTTACATTTACATCATTCATGTGATTTCAAAAAACTGAATGTGAGAACACATGAAACATTTAATGACATATTCGGCATATAAATAAGAGTGAATGTGGGCATATTTCAAATATTATTTGCAAATAGGCTTAAAATGATTACTTGCCTAATAGATTTTGAACTAAAATTCCCGTCACCTGATCTATTTGTTAGCCTTGGTTCCATTTGGAACCTTTAATATCCATTGTACCTCTCCGTTGCACAAAAGTGTTAAAACATCAGAAAGGTGTGTAAATGACACCAGAATTAATCCAGTTTTATAAACCAGCTCTCAGTGACAGTATTTCATCATAATGACATCATAACACACCTTTCTTTGGTCCGATCGTGTAGTGAGCTCCTTCACAATGTGATTCAGAGCAAACCCGATCCACGTCCAGCCATCATTTTGATGAGTATTCAGGCGGACAGTCAGGGAGAATGGATTTCTGAAACTCTTCTCAATATAGCGTTTGCAGACAAATACCTTTAGGACTCGTCTCCCATGGTAACAGTGGTATTATCTCGTCTGTGTGTGTGTATTTGTGTGAAAAAAACGACTGGCTACGCTATTACACTCCGGCAGTGTGAAGACCAGGTCTTTAGAACTGCCATTCAAGGGGGTCTTATTTTTCAGCTCAACTATACCTGCAACACCAGTCGGCCTTCACTGAGCAAACTTGCTTGTGTGTGTGTGGGTGTTTCTTGGTTATGCCAAGCTGAACGCTGTATATCCTGTGTAAGCATCAGATGGCATGCGTGTGTACATTAACCACCTTTTTGGAAACGTCTGTATTTGCGATTTGCAAACACACCTTGCGGATTTATATTTAGCAGCTGTGTTTAGTGTGAATACTCACTGGCAGATTCACTATGAAACGGTGTTACAGTCATGTGCGTGTGTGTGCTGTGATGCATGGCAGCAGTGCTTATGCTCAGTCTAGCACGTCACACCGGCATCTGTGCAGCTGTACTGGTGACTGCTCCTCTGAGAAACAGCACATACACACTATCATTCTGATATGAGCACTGCTTCTCTACCGCTTATTGGACAGCAAATGTTAGGGTGTGCCATGGGCGATTTAAATGTGTAACAGACAGTACAACAATAGAACAAAGGAAATATTATGAAACATGAGCTCAAAAAAATGTAATTTCTCTAAAGAAACGCCAAACTGAGACACTTGCAGATACATTTTCAGAGGAAGGCAGCGACTTTTGCCTCCCCTGAGCTTTGCTGTGGAATAGTTCGTTCAAAAACCCAAAAATATTCTGTCTAATTTAGTCAACCTAATGTCGTTTCAAACATGTACAAGTTTCTTCTCCTGTGGAGCACAATGGAAGATGTTTTGAAAATGTCCATATAATCAAATTCACTGGGGTCTTGTTTTTGAACCCTACTGGGGGACAAAAACTTTATTAGCTTTTTTTGTAATTCAATAAATTACAAACTTAAGAGCGTGCAGATAAAATGTGCTCATGTTATATTATTTTCAATTTGGAAATTTCAGGTGCTGGACAATGAAATCGGTCCATTGGTTTGTCCAGGTTTTTACTGTCCCATTGCAAAGTTGTTTTTTTGTTGCACGTTAAGGATTATTTTCAGGTAAAAGTGGTTCCGTTGTAGTTTCTGCATTTTCGCAAAAAATGCATCCAACTTATTTGAGCTCAGAAATTGTTTAAGCCCGAGATACACTGCACGATTTTCAGATGTCATAGATGAAAGATTGGCATCGTGAAACAATCGTAGCAAATCAGAAATCAGCGTGATTGTTTCCCGACATCTGTGACCTCTGAAAATCGTGAGTTCGGACATTATGCACAGTTTTGCGCGCATTAAACCCCACCTCTTCTTGGCGATTGGTTGGCCGAAGTTTGTTCCTCTTCCTTCATTTTTGAAGCAACAAGCATAAAAATG
>JAUCMU010000001.1:20394896-20414796 GCA_032275025.1 Enteromius treurensis
CGTAGCCGTGCTGTATTGTGAATAAAACACAGCTGCTGACCAATCAGAATTGAGGAATGGAACTAACCGTTTTATAAAATGTAATATAATATAAAGATTGAACACACTTGTTGTTGAGCAGGATGCACACCGCCTCCATCACAGTCATGACAAGGTCTGGTGGTTTGGTGAAAACACGGATTTCTGATATGTCAGCTTTATCCAGGGCATTCAGGGCCTTGTTGGCACTGTCGAGTGCAGGCAGAGCCTTATCCAAATCTTGCTGAGCATCATCTGCAATGGCTTGAGTCTCTTTTGCTTTTACCTTAGCTAAAGCTTCATCCTCTTTCACCACACTACGCACCTACAGGTAAAGGGTTCCAAAACAGTAACTGTTAATGTCAGAAGGCATACTTCTTAAAAAAAATGGAAGTATAAAAATAGGAGTTCCTGTGAAAACAGATGGGGAATTGTAAAATTATTAGTAATACACATACCTGATCAGCATTCTTTTGATCCACAGCAAGTTTCTCCATGAGTGCATTGACATTGATTGATTTTTGTTCAAGCACAGGCTCCAAAGCAGAGAGGTCTTGCTTCATCTTATCAACTAGTTTATTTGTCTCCAGCAGTTTAGTAAGACCATTGTTCACACGATCTCTGGCCTGTGCAGACAAACACACATTATTTTTCACACCTTTCTGTTTGTTTAGCTCTGATGGGTCCTTTACTCTAACTAATATATCATTAAGTTGACACATCGCTGGCTTTAAAATTTTAAAATGTTTTTTTTCCCCCTTAAAAACTGCATATAAGAAGTAATCATGTAACATCAATAATTTATGCATCTATGAATCAACCACAGCCCCGTCTCCTCACCGCCTGCAGCTGCTGTCTCTTTTCTCCCAGCATGCTCAGGTACAGGTTAATGAGCTCTAAATAAGAGGTGGGCGTTGTGTAATAGTGTCTGCGCAGCTCGGAGTAAAAACGTTCCGCCATGTCAGTCACGCTAACATGGATCTCCACACACATCTCTGAAAAACACTGCTTCATGTCTTCACTGCCAAATTCCACGTTCTGGAAGAAGGTCTGGGACACAGAAAGCAATGCTTCATGGGGCCACTGAAAAATAAACATGGAAAGAAGGAGAAAATTTCCATGATGGCAATGTAACAATTTGTAAAAGCATCACAGATTGAACACATAGAATTATACCTGAATTATAATTGAAACGATGTTTAAAGTGCCCCTGTTATGTCATTTTAAAGGTTGCTTATATTGTTTTATGAGTCTCTTAAAACAGGTTTACATGTATGCAAGGTCAAAAACACTTTAGCTTTCTCCAAAAATAGATTTAATTTTACCCGTTTTCTAAAAGATTCGTAAACGAGTCGTGTGAAGCAGTTCGATGACTCAGTCGGTCTAAACCCCTCCTTTCTGTGAGCCCTCAATGCTGTGATTGGTCAGATGGCACAGTGCTTTATGATTGGTCTACCACTGCAGCGGTACACAGAGCTTGTACCAAAACTGTACTTTCTGACATTACTAGAGGTGCTTTCTGAGAGAATACGTCAACTACTGTAGTTAGCATGGACTACCGTGGAAAGTGCTTTTGTAAGTGATTTGGGCACACCTCTACGTTGTGAACATCAACGTTGTTTAATGCATAACACTGTGTTAAACATTGTTTATCATACTAATGAGACAGACAGTGAAGCTGCATCAATCACAATGTTTAGACTACATTAGGCAGACAGCTGAACAACAGAACTACAGAAACGCAAGTTAGCTGGTTATCAAGACATGTGCAGGGTTGTTACACAACATAACATACACAAATACATGTTTTGAACGACGCTAGAAAATACAATCATCAATTATTAATCTTAATTACATGTGGAGGTTCAGAGGAGCAAGCCAGTCCACGTAAACTGGGCAATGATCCATCTTTTAACAGCAAGTGTTTGGTGAATATCGCGTTGTACTCCAAGATTGGAAAAGCAGTCATCAGTAAAATGACGCGAAAACAACAAGAGATTGTACTGCTGGGGTGTTGTTGAAAAAATGAATGTTAACCACTCATTCTTTGCAGATTCATCTTTCAGAAGAGCATATGTCTTCTTGACATGATGTAATCCACGTGGAAATTGTACTGTTTGTGGGAGGGGCAAGTTGTTCACAACGTAGAACGTAGGCAGACACTATGCAAATATGTTACTTAGCGACATGGATAAGTAATAGAAAAAGATTCAAATTGCTAACGACTCGTTTAGGTGAATGTGAGCCGACTCTTTTTTTTGATAGACAATAACTTTATTTATCGTGCACTGTCAGTGTCACAACTTTGCAGATAGTTTATGTTCACATACAGCTACATAACACACTGCATGAACGATCATGTTTGAAAAAGCATAATAGGGGCACTTTAAGTGTAGTGGTGTGTTATTTCCAAATGCGATAGAGAATTCACCTTTTAGTGCTACTCACTGGACATTTTATTTCTAAGCTGCCACAATATGTACAGCAACAAACAGAATGAAATATTGCCAGATTCATGCTCGTCCATTTCAGATGCTTTTAATGCCACTCACTGGGTATTGTGCTTTAAAAATGAAACAAAATGTGCAGGAAGCAACATAATATCATTTCGAGGAAATATCACCACAGACATGATTTTTTTCCAATGAGCTTGGGTTGGTATTTAGAAATGGATACATAGCATAAACGTCATGAGCATATTTCTTAAACCTCTTATGGACTGTCCGGATTTTAAACAGGCAATCCATTTAGTCACTCGAGTTTGTTGCACATACATTCTCGTTTAAAGTGACTTTCAGTTACACTAATTGCCAGGACAGACCCTCTGGAACAACCTGGGGCGGAACATGAGGAAGTGTCGCGCTCCAGGGAAGAACGGTGACAGAATAGGGCTGAAATCATAGCACTTCTCAGTTCCTGGGTCAACACTGCTTGAGTTTGAGCCCACAACGTCTGTGTTCACAGCTTGGATCATTACCCATCACAATCTGGCATTTAAACATTTAACTTGGGCTCGGTTGAAAAAGTATTGTTAAAGGATTAGTTTCATTTTCGCACTATAAAATGAAAATTCTGTCATTATTCTGTCACTCCAAACCATTTCTTTTCATGAGCTGTACAGAATTTGTCTGAGAAACAGACCATTTAAGTTGTCATTCGCTGGAAAGTCACTGATGTTCCACTTGAAATGTTCCTGCTTTGACATGAATGACTGGTTGGTTATTGCATGTTTCTTAGTCATGATGCAAGGGGAAAGAATTTAGTGGGGTACTAAATCAACTTAAGCGGATAGTCCACCAAAAAATGAATTTCTGTCATCCTACTGTCTCCTACACATGTAGTTCCAAACCTCTAAACCTTGTATGGAACATGTTTAGCAGAAGGTCAAGAGCTGTGAGCTGCATTATGGAATCATTATATGTGAGTAATTTGCTGAAACTTTTACCCACAGTGATTCATTTCAAATCCTGAAATGTTTCTGGCTTGAAATCAATAACTCTTGCATGTTTCATGACCAATCATGATGCTTTAAAAAAATGTTTTAAGACCAAACATGTTGGTAGGTTGCTCAAATGAAGCTATAATATTTATATAGATGAACATTCATCCATGCTTTTGTTCCTTTCTAGTGATCAAAAGTGGATATCATTGTTCATTTTTATCATATAGCATAGATCAGCTCTGACATTCTGCAAAATAACGTGATGTTGGATTGGTGAAAATGCTGAACTAATTCTAGTATATATAACTGATGAAACCTAGGATGCATCTTGATAGAAAACTCTATGAAATAGAGTCAATTAATCAATTAACTTGATACTGTGTCCCATACAGCCTTTAAATTCTAACCCGCTAATGTAGTGCTGGTGGTCCACACTGTTCATCTGCTGGTCTAGGGAGGTATAGAGCCTCAGGCAAGGTTGAGTCAAGGTGCTGTGCTTGATTCAAAGTGGGAGAGAAAAACTATATGTGAAGGTTAGGGTGAAAGATTGAACTGTATACTATTACTGCTTTACTAGGACTAATGATTTTAATAAATAATGATACTCATTTGCGTTTTGGGTCTTATTCTGTGCTAAGAGGGCATTTGTTGCAACACTAAGTAGTTGAAAAGGGGGCAAAGAACTCTCTACATGTGTAAAAGAGAGCGAGTGCCTTGCTTTTCTTGTAAGTGTGTGTGTGTGATATTTTTAGCTTGTTCCCTCCATGAGAGGGTGTGCTTCTGGAACACTATGCTTGTGTGTTTTCGGAAAAAAGCTCCAGTGCTACCAGCAAAAACGTCCACACACAGAGACACAAACTGTTCCCTAAAAAGACTTCTGACCTTAATGATACATACAGATCAACAGGTTGAGCACCAAAGCCACATACAAATGACTTCCAGAATTTTGTTCTTTTTGTTTTTTTATTTGAGAATTTGTTCTAACAGCTGAACTGTGGCCTTTGGGTCAACTTCTGTTGCTTTTAAATGTGCTTTATTAATACATTTCCACTTGACTGCTGGGCCTCTGTAGCTACTGTAGATAATAAGAACCAAATTTGCTCTGATTTCCAGACTAAAATCTAAATAATATATGAAATTGAGTGTTGCTTAAGCTTCTCCTGGAAGCTATTTTGCAACAAAATTAATCGTTTGATCAGAATATTTTTTCAAATAAATATTAGATAATGGAAAATGATGAATTATTAGGTAAACTTACAATCCTCTCCATATATTTCCGAGAGATATAGAGTTCTATTCATTATTTCTCTATATTACAGAAGTTAAATGCTTGTGAATTGCCATGATATTTTTTTACTACATTATTTTATTTACTACATTATTCCTCACTGAATGTTCAGATACTTTAAATGTCTCACGGACGCCGTTTCAGGTCGTCTTTAAGTTACTTAGCTCTAAATTTGTCTATTAAGAGCAGTACCGCTCAGGTCAGAATGAGAAGACAACCTCTATCAGCGCTCATGGAACAGCATGTTGTATCCACACCAAGCTTGTAGATATTAACCTTCAACCTCATTTTCCTTCCTCGTTTAGGATAGTTAATTACAAGGGCCTGGCCAAGCTCTCTCCATTGTGTGTGTGAAGAGCGTAGTAGACAGTGGACTCATTTGTAAGCACTAAACGAACACTAATTCACAGCCATGTCAGTGTGGCCCTTAAACGGCCAAAGACGGAGGTAATAACACTTCTGTTTACATCCTGAGAGGTCTACACTGGTGACCCTAACTGATGCTGTGAACTTTCATTCGCTTGCCTGTCTCCTTGGCTACAGAGGCCCCGCCCCCACAGTGAGCTCCAGCCACACAGATGGCTCCCCAATGGTCTGTTTATATCTTATTTGCATACAGAGATCTACAGGTCTTGTCGCTGTCACAACAGACGAGTGCGTCCGAGCTTCAAGTGCCAGCGATAACTGCAGGGGTGCTATTCCCCATCTCAAACGCAAAAGACATACAGCTCACAGATTCACAAAAAATGTGTCCTTCTCATTTTTGTGTGGTTATTGCATTTAACGCAATGGATTCAGAAGCATTAGAAAATATGCAAAAAAAAAGACTGGTGTTTTTGGTGTAAACCAGTAATATGGTCAACATGGTTGTTTATAGTGAAAAGGTTTCATCAGAAAGTATTGATTTTTTAATTACGTATCTTGCTTCAAAATAGCAGCAGAATGGCGCTTACTCTATAACAGCTGGTTGCAGACCCGGGAGAGAATAAACCTCATTGATATTCAAACCGCTCTTTATCAAGGGGACAGAGACCTGCAAGAGAGAGAGGGAGAGAGAGAGAGAGAGATGGGCGGAAGAGAAAGGAAAAGAGAAAGTCATATTCACTATGTGCATTTGTGGAGAGTGTTTTAGAGCATAGATTAAAAAAACATAATAATTATATTTATTCGTGTGATAATATTAGATATGGCTTACTGCACCAAAAAATATTCATTTTCTAATCTTACATGACAGTTTTCCTAATTAAAAACACTGTTGCTTTACCTTTTATGACCTTTATGACGTTTTTTTTTATAATAATCCGTGATCTGAAATGTTACAAAGTTTGTACATCGACCAACAGAAAGCTGCTTTGTTTGAAAATGAGATCTTGTCATTACACTACATGCACAAAAATGTGGGAGGGGCTAAACGGGCAGCGCTGTATAAGCAGGTGTTGATGATCTTCTGCTGAGGTGGGTTCAGTATAAAGCCCTGTTTAAACCTGGTATTAACATGCAATGTGTAGATCGAATGCATCTATTTTGTTCATTTTAACCATTTCTGTCCTGATTCTATTGAGGTGAGGACCCCTGATCAAAACAAGATGCTCCACAATGTGCTGTGCATGTTTATGTATGGGATTTTTTTTAAGCAACTGTAGAAAGGCGTTCGGAAATGTTAATAGATGAGAGCATCAGCGCACACGGGGCAAAAATCCTCTAGTTTGTATGCATGTGTCCTGGCGGTCCTCAAAGCTGGTTGAGGGGCCCCGCAGAGAGCAGACAGGGTGGCTGGGAGGAACATCTTTCTCTTGTCTTACTGTAGGCCTTCATAAACCTTGCCACTTTCTTTTCTAACAGTGTTTCCCTGAGTGTGCGCCGCTGTTCGTTCCTCCCTCCACTGGCATCAGGCGCAATCTATTCCTCCCCGTTTGATTGGCAGGTGTTGGCTCGCAACTTCAAATGTTCCTCCAGCTCATTGTGAGGTAATGACTTCTGATTGTAGTGGATGGAAGCCAGCGTTTAAGCTAAATAATCTAGGCTAATGACTGCGCTCTTCAATTATTTATCAGACTCAACACGCTCGCTCTGCACAGTATATATAGACATCCTGCTGGCTGGCCTGATGACCTAGTGACTGACTGGCAGCCTTGCTGACTGGCCTATTTGCCAGGATTTGCTGAGTCACGCTGCCCATGGGGTGGAGGGGCTCTCGAGAGCTGTTCCCAGATCTGCAGGGAGGCACGTATACTGATTCTAATGTGTATTGATGTACATTTGTGTTTCACAGAGTCAAAGTTTTTCTGAGTATGCTTTAAAAACCCCAATATATGCTTCAGCGAGTGCAGTTTTCTGTCCTTGGTTGATCCATTTACTGTATCTATCTGTCTATCGTGAATGTATGAAATCAGTTCCTCTCAAATTCACAAGAATTGGCAGATTGTAGTTCTCTACGAATTTTTTTTCTTACGTTGAACCTAAAAGAAGATATTTTGAAGAATGCTGGTAATCCTATTAACTTCCACTGTATTTCTTTCCCTTTTAATTCCTGGCCTTAAATATATGATAATTGAAATGAAAAAGATAAGTGCATATTATTGAAAGTGTTATATTAGTGTCATTTGAATTTAATATATATATATATATATATATATATATATATATATATATATATATACACACACACACACACACATTTTTTTCTTTTTTAATTTATTCTTATTTTATTATTTTATTTTATTTTTAAAATTTTATTATTACTTTTTCAAAATTATTTTGATAAAGCTTTATATTCGTTTTTTAATAGTTGTATTTCATTTCAGTCTTAGTAGCTTATTTTATTTAGTTGCTATTGTAACATTACTTCCTTCCTTTTTGCTTTCTTTCTTTTTGTTTTAAGTTTTTTCAACTGTATTTATATTAAGAAAAACATTTTAATCGTTTTAGTTTGAGATAAGAATAACAACCAAGTCTGGAAACTGCTATTTTACATCATCATGAGAACCTCTATAAGAAGCACAATTGTCCAAAACTCAAACTCCTATCTTTAGGTATCTTAGCTCAGACTGGTTAGGGGTGTGTGGTTACTATTTAACAAATCCAAGTGATTAAGAGAAGTATTAGATCCATGGGAATATCAAGGACACCTATTAAAACACTAAAGCTCTTTAAACCGCTCTCGTGGTACTGACTGAGAGAAAAGATGTGGGCATAAATGTGTTGTTGAGTGAAGAAAACCAAAGTCTGTTTAGCATACGCCACAATGGCCTCCTCAGCCACCCTGACAACCACAAACCGCTGCAGCTACATTACAGTAAACACCCTCTGTGACTCACATACACACTGAGAGACAATGGTTGACGTGAGAAGGAAGCAAACAGATACAGTCTGTGTAAATGTTTATCAGGTTTAGATGATTATTGGTATGCACAGAACCTCACAAGCCCAGTGTGTTGAGGTATTTGTGTCTAGATGGCAGAAAACACCTGCGTCTGAAATGTGGCATAGGGGCTGGCGTGCAGAACTGCAACCACATAATGACTGGATACCTGCCTGAACAGATGACATGTATAAACCCCCCTATCAACACAGCCTTGGTGGTCCAGTCCTCACCTTCTAGTGGGGGACAAGCACATTCATTTGTGTTAGACAGGTAGAAGATAACATCTCATGGCTTAGGCAAAGGCCAAGAGAGACTTGTGTGGGTGTTGGAATGCTATGCGGCTGTTTGGATCTTCACCAAAACTACTGAATTTAATTTAATCTACAAAGGTGTTCGAATAGCTATAGCCGGGGGAAAAAAGCATGAACTTGGATGAGACGGGCTGGATGGGCTGAGGGGCGTAATTTGGGAAAGGGCCAATGACTAGTACATGTCCAATCCCGCATTTAAGAGCATTAACTCTGCATGTACAGTTTCTGTGGAACATTTTTTTTTATAGTGTTAGTAAATTATTTAAATACTATAGTTGTTAGACATTCAGTATATATATATATATATATATATATATATTCAAATAAAATAATTATAATGACGTCCTACATTATGATGTATTATTGACATAATGTATAGTATAATATTTAAAGAAAATAAAAATAATAATTATTAATAATAAATAGCAATGATGCATTAAACTGATCAAACATAACGGTAAATACATTTAAAATGTTACAAAAGCATGTATAAATATAATGACATCATATAATATTATAATATAATATTGGCATCATAACAAAATATTGAAAGAAAATAATAATTCGTAATATAAATAATTTATAACAATGATGCATTAAACTGATCAAACACAACAGTAAAGATATTACCAAATATTCATAAAAGAAACTTTCAGTTTAATAATCTTAAAAAGAAATATTATTTCAACATTGAGAATATCAATAAATGCTTCTTGAGCACCAAATTAAAATATAAGAATTACACTGAAGACTAGAGTAATGATGCAGATTTAAAAAAATAAATGTAATAATATTTTATAGTATTACCATTCATACTGTAAATTTTTAATCTAATAAATACAGCTTTGCTGAGCAAGAAGCTTTCAAAAACATTAAAAACATAACCCATTTCCAATTTTCGACTAGTAGTATATCTGATTCTTAAATCAAGTAGGAGCTGTACTTGAATGTCCATTTCCTACATAGACACTAACTGAGATGTTGGTTGCGGATTGAACCGATTTGCCAGACTTAAACCTTTCAGCTACGAGCGCTGGCTCCACCTATTGCTAACCTCTGCGCCTTGGTAGAGTACAAAATACAGAGCACAAGGCATTTACGTTGCATGCTGGTGTGGCTCCTGAGCCTTTTTGTGTATATCTAAAAGTGTTTACCAGGGATATAGAGAAATGTTTCCTATTACAGTGACAGAGCATGTAACACGGAGATGAATGCGATAGAGGTTGAAGGGAGAAGGAGGGTAGAGTGGCAAGAAGGAAATAAACTTTCGAGAAACGCAGAGAGAGAGAGGGACAGACAAGGATGGATGGTGCAAGTAAGCTATGCACGCTGCCAAAATCGTAGAAATAAATTAAAAAGGAGGAGTGGGGGCCAGGCAAAGGAAGTTTGTTTTGCTGTGACGTTTGTGCAGTCGAAAGATCTTCTGTCCTGTCGAGACGGATATGACTGCGGCCGAAAAAAATCTTTCCTTCAAACTTCAGCCAAAAAGTTAAAGAGAGATCATAACTCTCTCACACACTGGTAGCACTGGAAAAAATTCAACCACTGCACACTTGATCACGCACGCATTTCGCTTCTTCCCTGATTAATATACGATTAAATAAGAAGTTCAAGTAAATGTGTTTTTTAATTTTGTAAACACCAATTACACAAACATTCAGTTTGATAACTCTCTTGTACTTCAGGGCTTTGATATGCTATTATCAAATAAATTACGGTGCTTGATTAAATTGTTTGGTATTAAGTGGCATGTTGATGACATGTTAATTGTTCCTTTCAAAACACATTTATGCATTTTTATGCAGCTGATATTTGACCCTGAGGGAACCACGCAAGAGCTAAAGAAACAAATTTAAGTGGACCTAAAATTAAATCAAATAATCAAATAAAATAAAAAAATATAATTTGTATTTGTTTTAATATATATATTGATGTTTGATGTATTTTAATTATATATATATATATATATATATATATATATAATTAAAATACACACACACATATATATATATATATAGTTTTTTTTAATAGTATTATTTCATAAAAACGTTCAAATAATAGACAAAGATAACTCAAGTAACACAAAAGGATAACAAAAGGAGCAAAACCGCAAAACAAAATTACAATATTCTATATATTTTATTGGTAAATTATATTGGTATCTCTAATATAAGGTCTCATTAATTCACTAACAAGTATTTCATTTGTTACACTTATCTTTGTTATGGTTAGTTAATAGAAATAAAGCTGTTAATTGCTATTTCGTGTTAGCTCAAGCCAATTAAATAATATTAAGAGAAAAATAATTAGTTTTTAACAATTACTTTAACTTTAATCAGTAAGCATTTTTCAGTGTTATTATTTTAACTAATGCTAACAAATAGAACCTTAATAATCACACTAAATAGTCATACTAAAATAGCACTGACTCCATGCCAGTGTTTCGTACTTCCCAGGAAAGCTCAGTTGAGCTCACTAAAGTATGTAAACAGTGTCATCTGTCCCTGTTCTCTCCTTCATAGAGCGGAGAGGTAAAAGCTTCATACTCCACTAAGACTCTGTCATGTTTTTTTCCCTCCTGGAAGAGAGTTAATACATTTCCTTTCTATCAGCAGGGAAGCGCTGTTTGTACGTATCACTGCTGGAGGAAAAGGCAACAGATCGTCGGTTTTCCTCTCCTTTGTTATCTGGGGGGACCTAGTTCGGGACTCAGCAGTGGGTAAAAAGCGAGAAAGCAATTGCTAACATCATGGGGAATTGAGTACACCCCAGGATGGAAAGAGAATCTTGTGCTGTTGTTTTTAGCTGCCCCCCTTCTAAAAAAACAGGGGGATGGAATAGTGACGGTTCAGGATTAGATTGCCAGCAAATGCATTTAAATCCCATGAGTCTCACCTCTCCTCTTCCTCAGCATTTAATATTCTGTAGTGTGAACAACAGATACTGTCACCTCTGAGCGCTCACACACACACACACACTCTCACAGTAGTTATTGTTTTAGTGTCGTCAAAATTAAGAGAAATGTATTTTAGTTCCCTCTCGCTCTCTATTTCAGGCTTGAATAAATAGCAATTTCTTGTTGTTTAAATAAGTAAATATATTTCTGCACTTGCGCTCAGCTTATACTTATGAAATCTGTTTGTATTCTGCCGCTCTCTGGTTTTGCTTCTATATGAGGTTTTGTTGCTGAAGTGTCTCAGTGGAATGGGGTGACATAAGGATCAGTTGTCTCCAAATGTCATTTAAACATGGGATCAGCAAACGTTTTCGGGAAAGACTGTTGGACCTGTGGTATATTCTTGTGGGAGGCTGTTTGACATGACATGTATGCCCTCAGAACTGCCCAAAAAAGGCAGATTTCTTAATGCAATATTATATTTGTGGACAAGAAACCTGTCAAGAACAATTTCTATTTTACCCATACAATCATATATATATAATCTTTTACTGGTTTTGCATTTCAACAGTTCATCCCTCAACTCTTAAAAGATAGGCCTTAATCTCATTCTCATTGCTGAAGATAAAGAATGTAAAGAATAGACAGAAACACAAATGCATAAATTATAACCTATTAATTACAATGTAAAGTATTTACATTTAGTCATTTAACAGATGCTTTCATTCAAATGAGAACCACGGAGCAATCAAAATCAACAAAAGAGCAATGATACGCAAGTGCTATAACAAGCCTCAGTTAGCTTAATGCCGTGCACGTAGTAAGGTTTTTTAGTTATATAATAAATAAAAAGAAAACAGATAGAAATAGAAAAAGATTTAGCTAGTGTTAGAGGCCTTTTTTGCTTTTGCTCATTTTAAAATAAACAAAAAGAAAAGGAATAGATAGCATGCAAAAAGTTTTTTTAAAACAAGCAGTGAATGAATGAGTGCATGTGGCCAGTTTTTTAAGAATAAAATTTAAATAGAGATGCCAGAGTTGGAGGGTCAAGTAAAGATGGAAGAGATGTGTTTTTAGCCAATTCTTGACGATGGTTCTGGATTCAGCAGTAGCAGTATTTACATCTCTTCTTTAGCAGTACTTCTGTCTTTTCGCTACACTTGGATGCACTACTTGTTCTGGGTATATATGAATACTACATTCAGACTCGTCATACTTATTTGACAAAGTAGGGAAATATTCAGACTAGCGGATTGGGGACTAGCTGACTTTTGCCAATTTATCACAGTAGACACTGTAGACAAAAGTTGTGCGAGCGAGGGCCTGTTCCGTAAAACAAGTTTACCAAATAAGCCAGGTTTATTTCAGTTAATCTGACTTATTGCCAGTTCATTTGGTTTAAAATAAGTCGGACTATCTGCCAAAAGCCTGGCTTATTTGGTAAACTTGTTTTACGGAACAGGCCCCTGGTCTGGATTGTTGGTGGTTATTGTTACTCTCGCTAATGTGTTATGGGCGACAACATGGTTTTCTTTGTTGTTGTAATAATAATTAGAATTATAATAATTAATTTATTCTGATTTGGGGGGGGGGGGAATAGAACGCAGACGATATTAACTGTATGTTTAGCATCCTAAGTTACTTCAATGGCAGGCATGTGCTTATAATTTTGACACCTTCTCTTACCTCACAATATCTCACTCTCAACAAACACAGCTGTACAGCAGGATTCAACACGTCCTTACTACACTAGTGAGCTCTTCCTTGCTGTGATTAGCCATTACCCACATTTGCATAACAAAGAGTGTCGTCTGGATTCAGAGCACACAGTCGCGCGGATTGCTCTCCGCCGTCACTCACTATATTCAATGGCGAGTCAACCTGACCTAGAATTGCTACTTATTACAATATGGACTGAACCATCCGGCCGGATCAAAGAGGGGGGGAGGCGAGCACACATCAGCGGCACTCGCTCATCTCTGATGGGGGAAGCCATGTTAGTGCCGTAAGCTATTTTAATCACCCGTGTTTCATAAGGAAAGGCTGTGCACTAGCACGTTTTGGGGAGACGGAATCGCTCGCGGATCCCCGTCGCGCGGAATCGGACACCCCTCTGTGTTTTTCCAACCGCACACTTTTCACCATTAAAATATAGCGGCTTTTCCCAACCACTGTAAAGGAGAGCAGTCCAAAGGATAAAGGAAATAGAGTATCCTTTTCGCATCTAAAACACATAATGTCGTTCAATATAGAAAGAAACATAGCCCTACAAGTGCTCCGCATGTATTGTCTGTAAGGACTGACGGTGATTCTCATAAGAGATCTTTGCGTCGCGGGTATTATTTGATCCACTGCTATTTATAACGCGCTCTGCAAATACACTGCAGACCCGATTTAAAGCGTTTCTTATAGTGGATCTCTAGCATACAAGAGCATGCAGGATTTTAAGCTCTCTCTCTCTCTCTTTGGCCAGGAGCTTGATAAAACAGCTCCCCTCCCCCAAGCTTTGGCGAAACAGGAACAACTTCTTTGAGAGAGAAAAAAGGGCTGCACAAGTTTGGGACGTCTTGGATCCGCCGCTTGGCCATTTGTAGTCCGGAGCTGAGATTTTTCCCTACACCGATTCTTGGGGTTTTTACCTTGGATTGTCGGCGCCCTTTGTTAGCGAGAAGGCTCGGGCATCCACGCGCTTGAATTTTCATCTTTGGAAAATGGGATACCTCTAGGATTATAACGAGGGGAATGCGCTCGCTTGTGGAATAACTTCACTTTTTCTCCCGGTGGGAATGGAATTCGCGGAGCCCTGATGTATTTCAGCAGATGCAATGGGAAAAGTGCTTTGTGTTGAATATTTGCTGTTGCCGTGCTCAACATGGGTAAGATTTGTTTTGCTTTCGTTCGTACTTTTCCTCCTCCATGCTCGATTGGCCTCGCTCCCATTGAATTATACTCGGGGAAACCCCAAATAATGACTCATTCAGCATTATTTGCTTTTAAAGTGCTCTTAATTCAATTCTACATTTCCCTTCACCGGCATGCACTCATAGGATAACTTTCTTGCAAATGCAATTATGGCTGGAGATGCTAAAGGAAGCTTGTTTTTTTCCCACCCCGCGGTTTTCCCTCTCTCCCACCTACTTTTAATCGCTACATAATCCCAGCTGTTCATAAATAAGCACTTATTTCCGCATGCACCGTCCTTATACATCTTAAACGCTCCTGTTTCTCTCTTAAACGCATTTGCTTCCCCAACTTTCCTTTTTTTTGTCCTCTTCAGAGAATCCACCAGGTTACAAGGAAGTTCGCGAGGCCGCCGCTGCTGCTGCTGCGTGTTTTTACTGCTCTCCATTGTTACATCAAGCCCCGTTTACTTTCCTTACAATGTTGCTAAAACCCTCGTTTTGAAACCGTATATCCCGCCGAACGTGATACGCAGCTCGGCTGCAGATATAAATGGTGTTTTGTTGTCTATTAGCTACCTCTGTGTGCAGGTATCTGTGTTGGGTTACTCGAGAGAGGCTGGTTAACTCTGCCCAGGCCTGCACACAGCAGGGTGTATCACAAATCATCAAAAACATAAGCCACCAAGCTGCTTCTGTACCCAATTTTTCTCCAGAAGACTGCCAGAATGTGTTCAAGTTTTGCTGCCCGAATTGTGGGCAGTATAGATAAGGTTGTCACAGTCAAGGAACTCTCATGCTTTGCATATTTGTGATATTATTATTCAAAAGGAAGCTGGGTGTGGTTTGCCAAGCATGAATATATAACCTTGAATGCTTTATTTATAGGTGTTGCAACCTTTGGTTACCCTAGTTTGAACTTGAGTGACATTTAGTGCATTATGTATGAACGTTAAAGACTGCTCTCCTGTTGGGACTCAAGACTACAATTTATGTATCGATCAAGAATTGTTTATTATTAGCACCATTCGTTTTACAGTCAGGGCTAAATGCTCAGATTGTGTGCTAAACTGCTGACTGTATGCTATTAGGGGTAACAAATTGCAGTGTTTTTCTTGGTAAGGACTGACCTTTAAGATGCAGATGCTTTTTGTTGAGTTTAAGAAGCAAGGCCTGGTAACTTAACTACTGTGTGTTTGGACGCCTAAGCACTTTTCATTTGCACTGGAAATCGCTAAAGAAACATTACTCCGCTTGGGTTTTCTCTGTTCTGAACCTGCTTTGTCAATCTTGTAGACTACAGCACATCGGGAGACCTGAGGGAAATCTTCCCCCGCTCTTTTAACTAGTCAGAGTGTGTTCTTGGAGAATGGGATTCTTGTTGTACCTATCCACAAAGTGAGTCACGTAATTGCTGCCGTAGGTTTGGTTTTGTCAGGAATTAGCATGTGGTGGAGTTCGTTAGAACGATTGGAAAAGGGGGAGGAAGTTCTCAATGTTTCTTGATTAGTTTTTTAAAAAACATTTTTATTCTGGCAGCGAGCATCAGATTCGGTATTTGTCCCAAGCAACTGTGCAATAAAGAGCAGGCCAGTAGTACCAAATTGTCTGAAATATTGCATTCTGTGATATCCGAGAACAGTTTGGTTTTTCTTTATTGAATCTTAGTGTCTTGCCGCCGAATGATGATAATCTGCATTGGCGTTATTTGCTTACAAAACTGGCTTCCAGTTTTTGCCCTCGTCCCTGCACGTTCCATGAAATCTCATCATCGCTTTTATGACTTGCACGTAGTCTCAGTGCAACCAATTCTACTTGACATCTAAGAGTAAATGCTCAATAAGGAATATGACACAACCACCTCTAGCGCCTTGAAGCGTCTCTATCTTCAGATCTTCTGTGGTTATGGGTATGTCTGTGGTCTGACTCTGAACTACTTTTTTTTTTTTTTCTCCACAGGTGTTCGGATAGACTCTGTGATCTCCTGAGCTCACCGGTTTAATCTACGGGAGAAGAGGCGCTCACAAATTCAAACACACACTATTTACAGTGGAAATTATTTGCATGGTCTTCAGATGAGGGAGAACGGGAGACTCTGAGACCTGAGGGGTGTTCGAGGTAAGTTAACTATAGTGCGGTGCACGCCGTCTTGTTTTACGCAGATCTCATAATACTAATACTGCAAAGAAAGACAAACGGCTTTATTTTACATGCTTTTACGAGACCCTGCTAATTCGAGGCAGTCGAGGAGAAAGGCAGCCCACTAGATTGATTTGAATGGTATTTTGATAAAAGTATGTCTAAGAATGCATAACTATTTCTCACGCTTGAGATAATGGATGTGATTTCTTGTTTTAGTTGAGGCGATGTTTGTAAAGGAATAGGACTTGCTTGCTTCCATCGAACACAAAAAAAAAAAAGGAGAAATTTGAGTCATTTTTTTGTTGTTGTTGTGTTTTTCCGTGCTTAAAACGTCATTCCCAAATAATTGCTATTGCATGGTAGGGAATGACAAATGCATTGTTAAAAATTTCCCCATTATAAATCATAAGGGTTTGGTATGACATTAGAGTGAGTGAGTAAAAGATGACGCAGTTTTCATTGTTGACCTTACTAATTCATTTAAGTAGAATTGTGGATTTCCTGCTGGTGCACAAATGTGTAGAAATCAAGGCCACGTAGCAACATGTGTTGAGTTTTAATGAAAAGTCTAATAAGGCATACGCACCTTGAATTTCATTTCCGGTTGGCGCTGATTATTTTCACTTTATAGATGTTACAAAGCTCCTATGGATCCCCCTGCATTTAAACATGTCAATTATTGAAAGCGAGTTTGGGATGAAGTTTATGGGAAACAATGATTGGATTGTTTCCTTTGATGCAGTTTTAGTGTCTTGCTCTTTCGGTGTCTGTCCCCCTCTCATATTTGGCAGGTATTGCTGGTATTCTGTATCACAGGCTTGGCTGTAGTTGTGGTATGCCTAGAGGTAACTGATGCTAGCAATCTACTGTCTTTTGGCCAACAATAATTGTAGCTGTGTACAACTTTGAATTGAATTTGTGTTTGGGATGAATAAACGTATTGTTCTCAACACAATTTTTCAGAAATAATCTAAACTTGTTTTTCTTTCTTCATTTTTCATTGTTTATTTGCCAGTCCATTTTCTTTGCTATTAAAGGAGCAGCTGAGACATTGGGATTAATATCCCCTTTTAGTGATCAACTGAAGAAAGAACGTCATGTAGGTTTGAAAAAAATCATGAAAAAGTCATACTTTATTTCAGTTTAGGCCAAACTGGACTGACTCACTGAAGATTGAAGCACGACCAAAATGTCAATGTTGTGGCTCAAACTGGTCTGTAAAGCAAACGTTTTTCATCTGATGCTCATTTCGGTTAATTCTCGTACACGACAACAGACGCTCGTTAACCGATTATTAACCGGTTAACTAACAACATGATTTTAAATGAGAATTGAATTCAATTAGAAAGGATAAGCGCCTGTGACCCGTTAAAAATAGTAGTATTTGTTTTCTGCGGATTCGTTGTACACGCGCAAAAACTAGCTAACAACAGAAGACGAAGAAAACGAAAGAAATAAAGATAGCAACAGTGACCCAATTAAAATCAACCATGGCAACGTCCACAAAACTAAGTCTTACCACTTTCTGACATGACTGGAGTCCAATCGAGGCACGAGATCTTTCATCAAACCTTCATTAGGCCTACTTTGTTTCATAGTGTTTGCGTCTTTGACTTGTGCGTATGTAAGTGAATGCTGATGATTGTCTGGATGTGGAAGTCTGTGTTTGAACTGTGAAGTTTTTCTAGACCACTCATTCGAATACATCCATGTTACTGTCTGGCAGTGTTGGATGAGGTTTGTGTACTTTTGACGGCAAAGGACTGTATTAAAGTGTGACTGAGTTGGGACCCTGGTAGTTGAATCATCTGTGTACAGCATCTACCTGTAATCATCGGTACAGGTTTTACGCCTGTCCTGCTCCATGCCAGCGCTTTGAGCTGAGTGTTGTCACTGTATGTCTGGTACCAGTATGGTGAGAATAGTTTGTAGTGCTTGTTTATCTGTAAATGGGTTTTGTATGAATGACTTGCTTGTGTGCTCTTTGATTAGTACCATCCCCTCTTTCAGGTCTGTGTGTATGTTAGTTTGTGGTTTACATTTCCTTTGCAGTTCATAATTAAAGGTGATTTTGATAAATGTGCAGGAGGATTTTATAAACCCCACTGGCCACAGCGGAAATCCTGCCCTTTAACCGGAGCTGGTCACACTTTTCTTTATTGGTTGTCTCGTTGCCAGGGTTACCTCACTAAATTACGAGTGTGATTTATCACTGAGAAACCTCTAAAACCCTGTTTTTCGAACGTTTCCAATAGTCGAAGTTGAACCTGCGGGTTAATCTGAAAGAGTGCACTGGAAAAGTTTCGGCCAAAAATCCAAATGCTTGTTTTGCATAGAGTGGAAGCGAACAAGCAGGTTGCTTGTTTCAAATGAGCTGGTTTCTCCTGGAAAAATGGGATTTGCATGTGTAAATGTTCAGACGGTGGCATTGAGCTAACTAGATTTATTTTATTATCTTTGAGAATACAAATCATTACATACTTGCTTTTATAATTGGTGTTTTAAGGATGTGATGTAATGGAAGTAGCGGTATATCTTTTATTTTTTTATTATTAATATGTCATGATGTACATCTGAGTGGAAAGCTGCAGGTACTTGGTTATATTAAATTGGTTATTGATTGAATGGGGACCAATGTCAATAGAAGCTTATGTAAATTGAAAAAGGTGGCGGAGTTAGATTAAATGATTGGAGAAGCCCAGCATGTGTCATTGGAGAGAAGTCTGTGATTTTTTTTATTAATTTTTTTTTAATTCAACATTGAACTAAATTCTTCAAAACATGATGAATAATGCACAATAGGATTAATAACATGCGTTTAGAAATGAATAGGTTGCTTTGTAAACTTATGGGTACAGCGCTGATAGTTGTACATTTGATATACTTCACATTTCCAGTGTACATATAGTGTTTGCACTTGCAAATATGCATATCAATTTTTGTTATCAGTAAACGAGTGAGTTATTATTCCTGGTGAGTTGAATGCCCTGTTTACACTTGGTTTTGTCATCCGTCTAGTTGTAACCCATCACATGTGGTCCGTGACGTGCGTAATGTCTTAAATGTGTCTCCTATGACCACTTGTGATCGACTTCACTCATGAATGGGTCTCGTGTGTGTGTTTGTGTTTATATTTGCTCAACTTCCGATGTATGTGCTTTATATGATTTAATAACAGTGAAATCATGTGCGTTTATAGCTTTCTGTAGTTCCCACTATGGTTTGTATCACAAAACATTCTGGATGCGTTGTATGTAGGTCTGACCAATTGTAATCAGATCACCTGAGACTGAAGTTGTAAACGAGGCCTAAAATGCGTTACTCTCTTGTAGACTGGCATAGATTGAACTCATTATAATCTAATCCAGTTTGTGTTCGACAGAGCGGAAGCCTACAGCTGTATTTGCTTTGTGTTTGTTTACCGCATAGCGCTACCAAAATGCAGTGCAGTATTATTTTTAATTATAAAAAAAAAAAAAAATATATATATATATATATATATATTTTATATATATATATTTAAATGTGTGTGTATATAT
>JAUCMU010000001.1:20423260-20433349 GCA_032275025.1 Enteromius treurensis
GTTGTACAGTTTCATATTTATTTGCATATTGTATTATTGAATGTGAATTATGAATGTATTATTTCTTCCTTTATTGTATGTATACAGGGATTTTTAAAAGAAAATTTGCAGAAGCACTTTGATCTGAACTGCTTACCTCAGAATTTCAATAAAAAAGACTTGTTTTTGCACTAGTTTTTGGGGGTTTATTTATCCTGTAAAAATATAGAGATATATATCGTATATCGAGATATAGCAAAATATATTGATATATATTTTGTGGTCCATATCGCCCAGCCCTAATGGGTTTATTAACATACATATATTACACACATACTTGCATTTGTGGTTTACGGGGACTCTTCATAGGTGTAATGTTATTTCTACTGTACAAACTGTATGTGATATTGTCCTACACTGACCCTTCACCTAAACCTAACCCTTACAGGAAACTATGTGCACTTTTTGAATTTCATAAAACACTGTTTAGTATGTTTTCTAAGCCTTTTGTGTTATGGGGACACAGGAAGTGTCCTTATAAACCATGTTTACGTTGTAGTACCCATGTCATTATACACATTTGTGTCCGTGTAAACCACAACTGCCTGAACACCTGTATGAGTGTGTGCATGCAGGAATGATGCTTTTATATATATATATATTTATATTTATATATTAAATCTAAAATAAGTTTTTGTTTAGATAATATATGTATGCTGTGTATTTTTATTTATATAAATATTTATTTATAGTAAAAATTATGACTACAAATATAGACAGGTAAATATTTACCATATTAGTATAATAAATATACACAGAACACCAATTTAATGCAAAATAACTTTTGTATTTTTGTATGTGATTTAATCATTTGACAGCACTTATATATATGTATGTATATGTGTATATAGGTTTTTTATTTTTATTTTTTTTATTTTTTTCAGATTTGCTTTGGGCATATATTTTCTTGACATATTTATTTGCAGCAAATCTTTTGTACCAGTTATGAAAAATGTGCTGTCACTTCAGATTAATCAAATGGAAGTATAAATGTAAAAATAAATGAATGGAATAAAAATATGAAAATTCAACTCTCATTACCCCCAAAGCTTTAAATGGTTGCGTGTATCCATTAAAAAAGTAAAGAGAGAAAATATAGGTTCCTCACAGATATTCTTGGCGTCCGCTTTCAAATTCAGTTCTTTCTTTGTCATATTTAAAAATGCGAGAGCCAAATGCATTTTCAGTCATAGACATCAAACCTGGAGCGTTAAATCTCGATGGCCAAGTTTGAATATGTGCTGATGCAATTGACATTTCAGAGCTACTGCTGACGGCTAGATTTTAATGAAAAAAGTGGAATCATACAGGTATTACATGACATAAATGGTGATTTGGTTGAGCTATTTCTTTCACAGATTTCATTATGGTATATTACAGCATATAGTGCGAGCGTGGGAGCAGGTTTGACAAGCTTGAAAATTCTTTATAATGATACACTTCTCAAACAAGTGTCATTCAATCAAAATCTGCTTCGCCCATCTATTATTAATCAAGCCATTACCTCAGTCTATTCTGCAGATCTGGCTTTAACACACTGCTCTTGCCTCTTAAAGCATTTCCCCGGCAGTGTTACACTGGCCCTCAGAGTGTGTTTAATAAATGTGTATTCTCTCTCTCTCTCTCAGATCGTTGTGCGGTTGGTGGTGTTCTGTTGCAGTCCGTGCAGTCATGGCCACAGCTATATCGTGACATAGAGGGACATGGTGAGTACCGCTTGCATAGCTCATTTCCATGCCTTTGTTAATGCATTCATGTCAAACAGCAGCTGCAGTGTATTTATGTGTCATACGCTACAATTCAGTGTCACACGATCCTTTAGGAATCATTCTGATTTCCTGATTTTGTTTTTTCTCCTCTCAGGGCATTTTTAATCAATAGAAAAAATAAAAACATGCATAGAAACATTTGTAACAAAATGTTTATACATGTAAATATATAAATGTGTGTATTTATACATGCATATTAAATAAACACAGTACACATGCATATTATGCATATTAATTTGAAATTCCACATTTTATGTATGAATTCATAAATGCATTTTTGAATGCTATATTTATGGAGTGTTTAATGTTGCCTTTTGAGAACCCATTTTGAATTGGAACCATTTATTGCTCATTAAAAAACCCTAAACAATGAATTACATTTATAAACATCTATTTTTATTGAACAATTAGATATCTATAAATTAAATGCTTGATGCGTGACACTCGTGGTCCTCCATAGCTTAAATTATGTAAAGAAAAACTTTTATTTTTAATTAATCGTGATTACTTGTTTGACAGCAAACTATTTTTGCTGCGTTAAAGCTTTTAAAAAGTGTTCAAATTCCGATGACCAGTAAAATAAAATAGGTTCAGGTCAGTCGGACGTGACATCCTTGACTGGTTAAAGATATGTGGTGATCATTGCAGCCATTGTTCATGACCTTCATTCAGAAGAAGTGAGGAAGATTTTAAGGGACCGAACACTGGTTTACGTTCAGAGCCTTGAACTCTTGTTCACCAGACATGAACCTGTGAACCTCTTTAGATGCGGCTGAGTGGTCCTCCTGAGCTATGGATCCACTAAGGATGGATGAATATGACGCAGTCATGGATTGTGGTTTGAGTTTGATGTCAGCAGTTCCTGCCTCCTGGCCCTGCTGTGGTCATCGAGACTGAACCTGCGGTTTACTTAGAAAGTGTCCTTATGATTATGGCTTGTAGATATTGGTGCATTGGGGCCGTTTTTCAATCTGATCTGCAGGAGCGTGTGGCATTCCTCAGATGGGTCTGGTAGCACTGGGCAATATATCCAAAAATGATCTATCATTATTTTTCATCTCAGTCGATATCGATATTTGGATGGATGAGTCCCCTTGACTCTCTGTGAAACTTTGTGGTTGTGATCAAAAATCTTCTGGACCTCTTTATGGATCTCAAAATTAATAATTAAAGGCCAGAATTTATTTTTTGGTCTCTGAAGAGTTTTAGTGGAAGTTGTTTCTGTCCTTTTGCTTCAGCGTTCACTCTGGTCAACTTTAGAGAAATAAAGCTTAATGCATTGAATGCCGATTATTAATTTACCTTGAGCTAATAATGATGGTTTATGACCAGTAAATCCCTAGTTGGGGCAGTCGTGGCCTAATGGATAGGGAGTTGGACTTGTAACCCAAAGGTCTTGGGTTCGAGTCCCAGGTCCGGCATGGATTGTGGGTGGGGGGAGTGAATAACCAGTGCTCTCTCCACCTTCAATACCACAACTGAGGTGAGACCCTTGAGCAAGGAACCGTTCCAATGCTGCTCAAATGGCTGCACACTGCTTCGGGTGTGTGTTCACAGTGTGTGTGTGTTCACTTGGATGGGTTAAATGCAGAGCACAAATTCCTAGTATGGGAAACCATACCTGGCCACATGTCACTTCCTACCTACCTTCCTTCCTTCCTTGTTGGATATTTCAGCAGTCTCAATTAGGGCTGGGTATCGTTAAAAAAATTCTGGTACAGATACCTTGAGTTCGATACCGGTTCTTGAAAGATACATTTTTCGATACAACATTATGAAATCAGTTTTAACAAAATGACATTATCTCAAAAAAACATTTTTTTTCAGCTTGAGATTTAAACAGACTCAAAACCTCATCTCCTGAGCCACTGCATGAAAAAAATATATGCAACACAATGAATCAGTGCAAATTAGTTTTAATAAAGTTTAAATGGTTTTCAGTTTACATTTCTGTCATGCTACCTTTACACTAGCGCATTATTATTTATTCTTACAATAGCCTAATAATTTTTTTCCCTCTGAAAATGTTGTGCGTCACATTTTAAGGGATAAAACATTTGTTTTTTAATTAATGAAGATTTCATTTTATTGTTGGAAAAATCAAGGGGATTTTATATTAGTTTAAAACACTGAAGAAATACTGTTTTAATCATTTTTGTAGTAGCCTGTTATGTTCATTCTACTGAACAACAGTAATATATTTCTGCTGCCATGTCCAAACAGAACATGTTTTATTTTGGCAGCTTGCCATGAATACCTTTACAGTTCAGTGTGTACATATGACGATAGATTTACTCAAATGAAACGGTCAAATGTTCTTGGAGTAACCCTCTGAGCAGTTCTGGAGATGTTATTCATGTAGCCTACTTTATTTTTGTCCTCATTTAGTGAGAGGACCTGCATCTACACCACACATTAACACACAGACACACAGAATTCATCTTTTTTGCAGTTAAATATTGACAAATACTATTAAAAGCAGGAGTGTGCTCCGTTGTGTGCGGCGCGCGCATGTGTGTGTGTGGCAGAACCGAGAGCGCAACTTAATGTAGGGACAGAAATGACATACAGTCGTGTAAATTATATTATAAATAACATAAGGCTTTTACACACTTCTGGTCAAACACACTGGCTAGTGCCGCAGTCTTATATATATATAAATATGGAACAGATCAGAGGTGCTCGGTCTGCCTTCCTGCAGTCTTGAGCTGCGGCTGTAATTAAACGCACACCTGAAGGAGCTCATCAGGGTCTTTGGTTCACTTATAAATTACCGTCAGGTGTGTTCGAGCAGATCTCTGCTAGAAGAAAAGTCTGCAGGTGCAGGGCTGAGTCTGATAAATAGACTAATTACGTGAAGTCACTTATCAGTTTAAAAGTGTGCCGTATTAAGTGTTTATGGTGAACCAGTCTCAGCAGCATCTCTTTGGTCTAAAACGGTTTCATAACCAGGCATGATGTGATGAACCCTGACTGTTCAACTTTTGAGTGTCCGTGTTAATAAGGGTGTGAACCGGTGTGGCGATCTGTACTTTTAACATGGTTAAAACACACACCACTGTTTTGAAGCTGAGCTACTATATGATGCTACGGAAAAATGTAGTTGAATTTAGTGTTGCTATTTTTATTTATAATAGTAATATTTTACTTTTTATTTTCAACTGCTAAAAATATAATGAAAGTCTGTATGTTTGTTTTATTAAAAAAATTTAAATTTTGCCAATCCTGGCAGGATTATTTAAACTTAATGAATTTTAGTATTTATTAATATTTTTAATTAGCATTTTTATATTTTCAAATGTATTAATTGTTTATATACTTAGTCGTTTTATTTATTTATTTTATTTTAAATTCAGTTTTAGTAATTTTTAGTTTTTTATTTCAGTATTTATTTCAGTTAGAAATGAAAACATTGACAACTAACATTGTTTTAAGTTCAGTTTTTTCATCTAACGTTTGTTTGATTTGTATTTATTTTTATTTACTTTTTTAAATTTTTTTTATTCACCCTTAAGTTGTGTCATACCTGAAAGAGTTTCTTTTTCCTGATGAACACAAAAGAAGAATTTTGAAGAATGTTGGTAAACAAACTTCTAGGTTTTGACTTCTAGAGTAATTTATTATAATTTATTTTTTTTGGGTGAGCTATCCCTTTACAATAACAACACAGCTTTACATTAATGCAGTAAAACTGCTCCGTTTAGCCGTTTTTGCATGCTTTCAGTCTGGACAAATATCACCGGACACATACCTCGTGTATCACAGTGTACGCAGAGAAAGCTATATATTTGCCTTGTTTGCCTTTAAGCGCGCTACAATATGTGGTTTGCTGGTTTGTCTGAGAAACGTCTGCACATTTGTGCAGCTCAAGTCTGCTTCTAGCAATGCGGAGGTTGTAAGTTTGAAGCAGCCCAGTGTATAGTCTAAATGTGCTGCTAGTTGTTTTATGTAAAAGCATCCCCTAATGCTTGAATGCAGTTGTTTTATAATCTACAATTGACAGACAGATCTGCTTGTTTGTGTCTTTGTCACTCCAGGCACTGGGCCAAAGCAGACGGTTAGTTTAGACTTGTTTTCTATCGATTATTTGAGCAGTATAAATAGGATATGCATATGTCTGGCCTTTTTATTTCACAAGGAATGAAGATATTTCTGTGTAGTCGTCTAAATCTGAGCGGTTCAGATGGATGGATTTTATGTCGACTGTTTGTTCTGGCTGCTGTATCCAGCCATAAATCATGCTAGCTGTCTCTTTAGCTTTCTTTATCATATGAACGGAAGCTGCGTCTAATAGCAATATAATACCAGTTTCATACGCTGTCTTTATTGGTAAAGACTAGGATTTGGCTATGGAAAACCACAGCTCGCGTTAAATGACAACTTAAGCGTGTGCATGTTTTTATTTATTTATTTTCCCACCCAAAGGCAATGGCTTTCAAGGTAATAGCAGCTCTTTTTGTCTGCGTGAGGAAAAATATGAGAAATCCCTTTCACCGTGATGCCCACACGACTCCCACACACAGGCACACTCTCTTTATGATGTATAACTGGGAGTATACAGCCCTTGAGCCATGCAAAATGGAAATGGAGTTTAGGAAGCTTTGCTTTAACTGAATAAGGGTGGCAGGACCTCTGCCGTAAACAGCCCATTACACAGTTCATATAGTCATTTAAGCCTCACGGCTCTGTGGCGTCCAGCGCGGCTGTCTATGTGCGCCTCGCACCTCCTGCTATTTTTCTATTTGCCTGTTTGTGTTCCTGATGATGCCCCGTAGCAGCACCGACGGCCGGCCGCATCCCGAGCGCCTTCTTACCACTGAATTGTGCAAATGCACAGTGAACGAGCTTGATCCACTTGTGAAGCTATGCTTGCTCTCTTTCTTTCCCTCTTCCTCCTTCAGCCTTTTGATAATATATCATATATTCACCAATAATACATATAGGATTATATGTATAGGACTAAAAAGCTTGTAGCTTATTTTATCATTTCATGTTTTTAGTTTCTGTACCTCCAGCCTTTTAATATATACTTGTATGTTCACCAATACAAGTGAAAAAATATATGTAGGTGGCTCAGAGACAAAAAAATACATATTTTATACAAAATAAATGTATTAATAAGTGATTTTGTCAGTGTAGCACAATATTTATGCAACTATTTCAAACAACATGCTTTTATTTTTTGCTCTGAAAAATAAAACCGCTACGTATTTTTTTTTCTTTTTTAATATTATAGTGTTTATATATTGACTTTTTTTTTTCATCCAGCCTTTTAAAATATTTTTATATTTACCACTAATAATAATAAATAAAAATGTGCATGTAAATCCTTGTTTGCTAATATTTATTGAAAACTTTTTATTTATTTATTATTTAAATTTTTTTAATATTTGCATTGAAACATCCCTTCTCTCCCTGTCAGTATATTAAATTGTTGTATTATTTCCTCACTCCACCCCAGATTGTACTGGACATCTTGTCACGCTGGCCACTGTTTTTCCATCTTTCTTGTTCACTCTCGCTCAAGGCTGGACAGGAAGTGTAAGAGCGTTCTGGAATGTTTGTCCATTTCTAAGAAGAAAGTGGAAATGTCTGCGCTTGAGCATGTGTGTTTTCTCTCCCTTATAGCTTCACAAGTTCAAGATTCGTTCTAGGCTTCCTGGGCTCAGAATCGGATGTTCATTTATCTTTATTTTGTTTTCAAGTCAACATTTGACATTTATTAAGATGCATTAATTCTTGTTTCAATGAGAGAACTCACCTTTTTCTTCTAAATGTGAGAAATGTAGTGACTTTTTTTTCTTTTTTCAAACACTGCTCCATGTTTACCTTTTTATACCATTTTAGTAGATTGTGGGATTCGATTGGAGATGTAGTAAAGCTACACTATAGCTTTAAGTGCAAATGCGTTGTAAATCTTGGCGCAGATTGGTGGGTACGGCTGTGTTTTTGAGGCTGTTGTAGATCCAGGGCCTGTCGGTCGGGGTTTCCTTGGCAACTGTGTTTGTGGGTGTGCGTGCTTGAAGAGAAATGTCTGTGGCGGACTGGAGAAGGCTTGACGGCCATGCTGCTGCCGCTGTAAGCCATTAAAGCTCGGCACCGGAGCAGCACACCGGCCTCTCACACGGCGAACGCTGAAATCTGAGAATGTCAGTAGGCAAGTATTTGTTCAGGAGGAGAGAGAGGGGGCCACGCAAGGAAACCACACTATAAATGACAGGAAAAAAAAATTTAAAGGCTGCCTCCGTTGACATGCTCCTTTCTCTTTATGTGCTTGCTTTTTACTTTTTGTGATATTAAGCAGAAAAGCTACCATTCAATCGTTTTCAAAGTTTTGAGTTTGGAACATTGTTTTGAGAAAGAAATGAATCTTTCTCATCAAAAGTGACAAAAACATTTATAATGCTACAGTTTCTGTTTTAAGTAAATATGGGTGTTTTGACCTTTTTGTTTTGGTTGTTTGTGTGGCCTCCAGGTGCCTGAATGACCTCCCTACAATGCCTGGGCAATTTGCCAATCTTGGTGTTCTCTGTCAAATCCCAAACGTCCTGCACGGTGTTGGGCTGTAAGCACAACCCCCACCTTTGGACGTCAGGCCCTCATACCAGCCTCTTGGAGTCTGTTTCTGACTGTTTAAACAGACACATGCACATTTGTGGCCTGCTGGAGGTCATTTTGCAGGGCTCTGGCAGTGCTCGTCCTGTTCCTCCTTGCACAAAGGCGGAGGTAGAGGTCCTGCTGCTGGGTTGTTGCCCTCCTACGGCCTCCTCCACGTCTCCTGATGTACTGGCCTGTCTCCTGGAAGCACCTCCATGCTCTGGACACTACGCTGACAGACACAGAAACCCTTGCCACAGCTCGCATTGATATGCCATCCTGGATGAGCTGCACTACCTGAGCCACTCGTGTGGGTTGTAGACTCTGTCTCATGCTACCACTAAAGTGAAAGCACCCCCAACATTCAAAAGTGACCAAAACATCAGCCAGAAAGCATAGGACCTGAGAAGTGGTCTGTGGTCACCACCTGCAGAGCCACTCCTTTATTGGGGGTGTCTTGCTGATTGCCTATAATTTCCAGCTGTTGTCTATTCCATTAGCACAACATCATGTGAAACTGATTATCAATCAGTGTTGCTTTCTAAGTGGGCAGTTTGATTTCACAGAAGTGTGACTCCCTTGAAGTTACATTGTGTTTTTTTTTAGCAGTGTATAAATACATGTGTATGTGTGTGTATATATATATATATATATATATATATATATTAGTATTTAGCCAATAACAGGCATTACGTATTAACAGATTTATTAATCGTCTAATAAATTGTGGAAAATGTTGCTGAATTCATGTGATCTAAATCTAAACATGATTTTCTTAGTTAATTCGGCCCTTTTTTTCTGAAACGCTTCATGAAAGCGCTTATGGGTTTAGTGTACAATTACGTTAAATCCCCAAAATGGAGTCTCGGTGTTGAGTTAGCACCGTCTTTCGTTGCTCACTGTTAGGCCGGGAGGGAATATGCGAGATGCTTACATCATTTGAGTGTTTTGGAAGCTGTCCTGAATATTTTCTGGATGACAACGCAGTCTGACACTGCAGCTTTAAGAGTGTGTTCTCATATCTTATAAAAGCTAGATTTTGCACAAAGGCAGAATCTCTGTTAACAATCTCATTTACACACAGAGGCACTTACACACTCTTAAAGACAAACTTAATCATTCCCACTATGGTGATTTACATTTCATTTACTACATTTACTGTCCAGTGTAAAAAATTCTAGACACCCACAGCTGTTTCTGTTAGAGAGATCTGGGTTACAAGGTGGTACAGATTATGTGCTGCTTGTGCTCTCTTTCTGTCTCTTTCTACACTTGTAGTTTTTTTTTTTCCATTCATGATTTACTGTTGGATTTAACACCAGATTTGGGCTTTGGTAATGACACACAATATTGTTAAAAGTTTTTTTTTTTTTGTTTTTTTTTTTGGAAATTTGTTTTTTAAATTAAAACTTAACATAATATGACCTTGTTTCCACCCTTTTCTTTTACTTTGAACAACAATGGAGCTATACTTCACATAACTTCTGGGGTTTCTTCTTAGCAGTCTTGGATGGTATTTATTGATTAATTAAAACTTAATAAAAAGTAGATTTAAGCCATTTCAAATCGTGAAAGCGGAGCGTCCCGTGTTCGTAGACCGTGCACGTCATCCACTGACATCCAGGGCGCCGTTTCTTCCTGCGGGACAATCCGCGTGAGGGGAGACGACAGGGGAGAGATCCAC
>JAUCMU010000001.1:20440917-20463116 GCA_032275025.1 Enteromius treurensis
AGATAACGGGGCTCGAGCACACTGAGTAAATACTTGAACCCCTCGTTATCGACAACCGAAAATGGTCGCATATCTATTGCGGCGAATCTATGCCAATAATGCGCGAGCGCACCACTGAAGAAACGAGAGCCGCGAGCTCATTTCAAAACCGCATGAAATGTCATCTGCGCGCAATTCAAGGTAGTCACGGGGTGTGTCGCGACACTCCCTTATCAGACCGCGACACAAGATTGTGGATCTGAGTGTCGCGATTTCGGTTTCATATCATGAATCGTTACAGCCCTAGTAAGCGCAAAAGCTAATTCAATTGTATATATTTGTAACGCTTGTGTGTTAGGTTGCTGTTTTTGTACATTAATCTTGCAAAGTGCTGTATGTGCATTGTCTTGGATTTTTTTTTTTTTTTTAGTTTTTGAAACTTTTAACCTACCTCATAATTGGTGAAATGTAAGTGTCTGGGTTGCAAAAAGGTATTTTACTTAAACTTCTCTAGACTTCTCTAGAACTGCCCTGTGGTTTCATGACATTTAATGGTGACTAAGAACTTTGTGTGTTATCCAAGAAAAGTTTTATTCTTTTTTTCTGGAGGGAGCAATGTGTGTATTTTGGGCTCCAAGTTATCCAAAGTTTGTTTTAAGCCATACTAGACACCTTTTAAAACTTTCAGAACAGCCTAGATTAGGCAACATTGCACGAGGAGAGAATGCCAAAGGATAGCACAGCCCTTTCCAGACAAATGTGGAATTTAAAGTGAATAGAAATACACAATGTATTCATGTCAATGTAAAAACTAAAGTCTAAACCTAGCCTGGTATTGCAATACACTGCCATTGGTGATTTTTACTGCACTTTCTATCCACAGTTGTGTTTGAGAAACAATCCTGCAATTTAGTATCAATGTAGGTCCCAGTAGTAGAGATCATATGACTGTTTCGTGAACATCATTGTAATCTTACTGTTCTGTCTCTTTAAAGAAATGGGCAGTAGAGCGAAAAGGTTATGTGTTGGGGAGCGACGGTTGCCGTACAGTGGTGCAGATTGGTGTTCAGGGGGAGAGACTGATGAAGACGACCCAGGATTCTTCAGTATGTGGTTTCAGTATCATTTTTTCGTGAATAATAAAATAAATTTTAAGTGTAGAACAGCTGTTACCTTAAAAATATAGGTATGAAATGGTAATTATTGTCACATTTAATCACAGATTTATCATGTAGTGGTTAATAAGAAGAAAATGACTAGTAATTACTCATTTAATTTATAAAGTAATTACATTTTTAAGTCTTACTGCAAAAAAAACCTCACCAGAGTGATTGGAAAAATGTATCTTATTGTTACTAATGCTGCATGATCATATCTGTAATGTTGCTTATGTTTTGCACAGACTGTAACTCCACTGACATAAAGCCAGATCCAGTTGCACTTTCTGCTTCTACGCCTACCCATAATACAGTTGGAGGACAGAGCACAGCGTCTGAATTGGGGAGTGGGCAGAAACCAGGGTCAAAGGTCGTTTACGTCTTCACCACGGAGATGGCCAACAAGTAAAGATTTCCTGTTTTTTCTTTAGAAATGGTTGTTGTCCTAATATAATTGTGTACTGGTCCTCAAGTGCGCTGCTAAAATTTTGTTAAATCATAGTGCCTTGGTTTTGTCAGTTTATATTCATATTTCCTTTTTGCTGAGCTAAGAAATGTCTAAAAGTAGTAGTGGTAAAAGATGAAAGCATTTGAGCACTGACAGTAACATGTTTACTTAAACTAGACTCTTGGATGGCAGATATTAGAATGCCAAATGTTTTTCTTTGTCACTTTGTCAGATTTTGTGACCATAACAAAAGTCTCCCACAGTGCTTTGCAGTCACACTAGGGAATGAGCTAAGTGTCAATTTCTTGTGACTATTTGTCCATCCTTTTCTAGCACTGGTGTGAATGTGGCTATGACCAGCTGCCTGGATAGTCACAGTTATCATTACTTGTGTGTAACAACACACAAGTAATGGGTGGGAGAAAAAAAAAATGTTCTGTAATAAAGCTGAAATGTGTGATTTGTGTGCTGCAATCATAGCTGAACCAAACAGCTAAAAATGTTTTTAAATTGCCTGTGTTGCTTTGCCTATCTATTTGGCAAACTCAAACAAACACCAGTTTTAAAGTGCTCCCAAAGCTGAAGAGTGACTATTTTTTCCATCTTAGGGCGGCAGATGCAGTCATAACGGGACATGTAGACAACATCATCACTTACCATATGAATAATATCTCTAATGGCAAGGGTGGAAAGTCCCAGCTCCCCCTGGTAAGAAAGTACATCTCTGAATTGTGATTACACTTAATGTCAAGAATTTTTCCTACTAAATGTCACGATTTTTACTAGTGCATTAAAAATGTTTATTTTATTGCATCTTTTTTTAGAACAATCAGATTGGGTCCCTCAGAAGTGACACTAAACAGCAAGGAGTTCTGCCCCAGCAACAGCCCTCATCTCTAGCCAGTGATCAGAATCACCAAGCAGCCTCTAAAGTAGCGCAGCCAGGCCAGCAGCAACAACCTCAAGCGCAACCCACCCAACCTCAGCAACCAAGCCAGGGGGCAAAACCAACTAGCCTGCCTCCAGACAATGCACCTTCAGCTGGTATGGACTCTAAGAGCCTCCCCAGCAGTAGCCCACAGGATGGTGTTGGATCCCACGATGGTAGCAACTCTGCAGGGACACCTGGTGGCCAGGCCTCCAACCAGCCTCCCAATGCTGGTCCTCAACAGAGCTTCCCATCCCTAGAATTACCTAAAGGGGCAGATGCTAAGCTCACAGCTCAACACCACCAGCAGCTGGCTCATGAAATCATGTCTAGCATGGGGGACAACCCTGAGGGCCTTTCCCAAGAGCAACTCGAACACAGGGAACGTTCCTTACAGACTTTACGGGATATACAGCGTATGCTCTTCCCAGATGACAAGGACATGGCTGCCATGGGCCAAGGGAACATGGGTGGACCCCCGCCCAATTCTGCAATGATGGAAGGAGGACCTAAGAAACTAGAACAAGGGCCTCTTCAAGCCATGATAGCCCAGTCAAAAAGCCTTGGGAAGCCAGGTGGTCCTGGAGGACCACGTCCAGATGGGCCTCCCTTTGGTCCGCCTGGTCCTAGAGACATGCCCTTTTCTCCAGATGATCTTGGACCCCCACCACCAGGTCCAGGACCTATGAACTCACATCCAGGTCCTGTTGGAGAGCATGGAGACCATATCACCCCAGAGCAGATGGCCTGGTTAAAACTGCAGCAAGACTTCTATGAGGAGAAGAAGCGCAAACAGGAGCAAATGCAGCACAGGCCAATGGGAGATATGATGCTTCATCAGGCTGGACCTAGAGGAATGATGCGAGGTCCCCCGCCACCCTACCAGATGAATCCTGGAGAGGTGTGGGGCCCTGGTGGTCCTGAACCATTCCCCGACCAGATGAACATGGGCCCCAGAGGGATGCATCCACACATGCAGAGGATGCCTGGCTTCCCTGGCATGATGAACCCGGACATGGAGGGAGGGCCCAATACTATGCCCAGACCTGGAATGAACTGGCCTGATGAAATGCCAAAAATGGGGGATGGGAGGGGATTCCCTCCTGGGCAAGGCATGTTTGGAGGTCCAGGTGGGAGGGTGGAAAGATTCCCTAATCCTCAGTCTGTGCAGGAAGCGATGTTCCATCAAGGTATGGGTGATAAACAAGGCATGGGTCTGACGCCTGGCATGATGATGGAGATGAATCGAATGATGGGTAATCAAAGACCCATGGAGCCTGGAAATGGAGGTGGCATGATGTTTCCCAGAATGGCAGGTGACGGTCCCATGAGCCCCTCCTCAAGAATGGAGTTTGTGAAAGGTCTTGGTCGAGACATGAATGAATTTGGCATGGGACCTGGAAACCTCAATGTAAACATGGGTCCTAGCCCTCAGATGATGCCCCCTAAGATGAGAGAGCCACCAATGAACCTTAGTCCAGAGGAAATTATGAAGATGAGGCAAGGTGGAGGTCCAATGACCGACAATGTAGTTGCTTCACAGAGAATGATGCAGGGGCCTCCTTTCCCTGACCAGCCCCATGCTGGAGACCTCAACATGGGACCCAACCGACAATTCCCTGGCATGGGTCCCCAAGGGCCAGGAAATCCAAGAGGTCCCAGAGGCGAGCCACCCTTTGGACCTGACCAAAGAGGAGGTGGTGTGGGTGGAAATGGTCGCCTTAGTCACATGCCTCCTTTACCACCGAACCAAGCTCCCAACAGCTCAGGGCCTATGCCTGGCCAGAGAAATATGAGTCGCAAGCCCTCAGACCTGAATGTCCAATCTGGCCCCGCTAATTCACCCAACATCAATGTCAATCCGCTGAAGTCACCAACACTGCGGCAGGTCCAGTCGCCGATGCTGGGCTCACCATCAGGTAACCTCAAGTCTCCACAGACGCCGTCCCAGCTGGCTGGTATGCTAAGCGGACCATCAGCGGCAGCAGTAGCAGCGGCAGCCATTAAGTCTCCTCCAATGATGGGCTCAGCAGGGGCATCACCCGTCCATATGAAGTCACCTTCGCTTCCTGCCCCCTCCCCTGGCTGGACATCGTCACCGAAGCCGCCCATGCAAAGCCCAGGAATCCCTCAGAACAACAAGCCTCCCCTTAGTATGACGTCACCAAATATGATGAGCAGTGTAGACCAAGGTAAGTACAACTAATTCTACCAACCCTAACCATGACAGTCTACTAATACTCTAATGACACTTTGTGGAGTACAATAAACTTTTCAACTATGTCTAAAGGTGCCATTAAAATAACCAGGGCTCCATTTCCCAAATACGTTCTAAGCCCAAGTTGATCGTAGAACTATTTTCCACCAATGGTCTTTGATAAGCTTAGCTCACTAAATGCTTTTGAGAACAATGTCCAAGAATATAGTTAGTGGCACTTTTTCATGTGATCTCAATTATTGCTGCTAATTATACTGTTACAGCAGGACCTTTTTACCAATGTTTTATTAGCAGTTATTGACCTAAGAGGTGTCAAATGAAAATGTCATTGGTAAAAGCTTTTCTTTCATCATCCTACATCTTCTCTCTTCTCTTGACCTCCTCTGTCCTCTTCTGTTCTCAGGTGGTAATCCTCCTCCCTCAGCTCCCCCCCCCAGTGGTTCCTCCAATCAGCCAGGTGGCATGAATGTGCCAGGAAGTCTTCCATCCAGCAGCCCCTACACAATGCCCCCAGAGCCAACGTTATCCCAAAATCCTCTTTCCATCATGATGTCCCGCATGTCCAAGTTCGCCATGCCAAGTTCTACGCCCCTCTACCATGATGCAATCAAAACCGTGGCTAGCTCAGATGATGACTCGCCGCCTGCTCGATCACCAAACCTGCCATCTATGAACAACAGCATGCCTGGTAATGTCTATTAAGAGTTAACAAAAATGCAGTATGTTTTGATTATAATCGCATTTTCTGGAGGTCTTGACTAGAGACTAACTCGAACTCTAACTCAAAAATTTGATTTTCTTTGTAGGTATGGGTGTGAACCATCACCCAGGTCATCCTCGAATGATGACACCCAACTCTTCTGGCCCCATGCCTTCCCTCAGCCCAATGGGGATGAGCACTATGGGCTCCCAGCCACTGTCCCATGGCATGCCAAACCAGATGCCCTCACCCAATCCCATGGGCCCCAACATGCCTCCTCACTCTGGGCCTATGGGCCCAGGCATGATGCCTCATGGTATGATGATGAACCCAGTCTCCCAAGACCCTGGCATGGGCAGCAACCAGATGATGCCACAGGGGCGTATGGTTCTTCCTCACCGAGGACAGGGCTTCCCTCCAGGACAGTCACCTCCACAGCAGGTCCCCTTTCCTCACAATGGTCCCGGGCACCAGGGTGGCTTTCCTCACGGAATGGGTTTTCAGGGAGAAGGGGGCCCACTGGGTAGGATGGGCAGTATGCCTCATGGACCTGGTGGTGAGCCTGGTATGTGCAAGCCCAACACTCCAGCAGGCCAGGAGTTTAATAACATGCCGGGGGTTTTCAATGACTCGGATCTACATGAGGTCATGCGACCAGGTGCGTCGGGTATCCCCGAGTTTGACCTCTCTCGGATTATACCCTCCGAGAAGCCTAGCCAGACTCTGTCCTACTTCCCTCGTGGTGGAGACGCCCCTGGTGGGAAGCCACCTCACCCGTCTGGCCCACCTGGTTTCCCCCAAATGCAGGGGATGATGGGTGAGGGCAATCCAAGGATGGGCCTCCCCATGCAGGGAATGGGTGGTCCTCCTGGCCCTGGACATATGGGACCACAGGTCATGCCCATGGGTAATCCAGGCCACAACCCCATGAGACCCCCAGGTTTTATGGGTCAGGGTATGATGGGGCCACAGCACAGGATGTTATCTCCTGGCCAGCAGCCGGGAATGATGGGAGGCCCCGGAATGATGCAAGGAAAGGAACGGCCGATGTATAACCACCCTGGCCCGGTGGGCTCTCCTAACATGATGATGTCACTACAAGGGATGAGCGGTCCTCAGCAGACTATGATGATGCCCTCTCAGATGAGGCCTCGAGGAATGGCAGCAGACATGGGCATGGGATTTAACCCTGGCCCAGGGAACCCTGGGAATATAATGTTTTGAGCCTCCACTACCGTTATGAACAGTCGGGAAACTGTGTAACCTGTGAAATAAAAACCTTTGTAACGAAAGACAAAAAGATACTCGGTGTTGTTAAGCAGATGCGTGTGGAAACAGGGACATTTTCTGTGCACATACACACCCTGACACCTGGTTAGAGCAAGGTTAATAGCATACACAGTGATGGGTGTCTGTCACATACACATGGATGTGTTTACAGGGAATCTTTTGCAATGGTAATGTCATTTAACAGGTGGAAGTGTGAGAAGCTAATTGTGCTTTCCTCAAAGTTGGGCTCAGGTCCGGCACCGTTTGGAAGGGACTTTTTTTTCGATAACTTGGGAATGTATATGGAATTTACCAGACCGACTCGTGTCGAGGATATTTGTTGGACATTGTGGACAAGATGCCACATACAAAGTCTACAGCAAACCAAGTATGAACGTTTAGGGGCTTCATTGTACTTTTATACATAGTTGGATACCAGGAAAGATTGTTGGGGGAAAAAAAAGTCCAATAACTGAAACAATAGACATGAAAGTGGAAAAGTCAAGGAACATTTTGTCACAAGGTGCACCGTCTTGGCTATATGTTTACATCTCATCGCATCACTTCCCTCCAAACAGGAAATGCTCTTTGTATGTATGTACTGTACTTGTGTTGTTAAAGGGATTCTACCAGTGATTTCTATAGGTTTTTTTTTTCATCTTCATTTGTAAAGGGGGGATTGAGGTGGTTGTTTGTGGACAGTAGGTGACACAACAGCACCACAAAATACTGTGTACTGTGGGGCGTACAGAATATTTTAAATTTAATTTTCTTTGCTACTCCAGTGTATGATAAAACCAAACTAAGACCTCATACAGATCATAGTATTATTAAAAAAGCACAAACAAGAATTAACTGTAAAGAATAAAGTGTTTTCTTTTCTCCTTTTTTTTTTTAATTGTAGAGGAAAACACTTTGACAGTCAGTAGGAGCAGTAATCAGATGTATGCAGTGTGGTCTCCCGTTCTTGTTTTAGAAACCTCTGTAAGCTGGTCTGGGTACAGGTGAGGGTGACTGTGGAGGGGCATTTTTGAACCCCATTAACCAGTAGCACTCAGTTCTGCAGTGACACTCAGGCTACTGTCTGCATATCCGTGTCTGTTCGACAAGGACTGCAGTCAGGTTGTCGCTGTTTGCCACCACTGCGGAATACATTGAAAAGATTTTTTTAATTGCTTGGCTGTGTACAGCTATACAGTGCAGCGCTGACAACATCTGATCTACTGGAGGGTGGGCTTTTTCTTTTCTTTCTTTTTTTTTTTGTAGAAAACAAATGATTATTAAAACAAAAACAGAAAAAAGGCTAATAGGTTGTCCTCTTGTCTTTGCCCCCTCCTGTGTTGATGCTCGTCATGTGTAACTCCATTGAATTTGGTACTGAACCACTTCCTAAGGCTGGGCTGTGGTGTTGGACGACAAATAAAATATATTGTTTGGTATAAAGAGTGTCAGTGCTTTTGTGTGTATCTCGTGGTCTTCTTCTGCCCCCTAGTGGCAGGTTAGTTTTTTTTTTTTTTTTTAAGCTACCAGTTGCACAAAGCCAAAAAGATGTGGTAATTTGGGATCTGTTATTAGTTGTATTCAAAACTAATAGCAGTATTACATATTTATTTGAGTAAAAATATAATTTAATGTCAAATACTAAAAATGTATGTTGTATGTACAGATTCTATACAGCCTGCTTATGAACAAGACAGATGTACAGGTAAAATACAGTAAACATGGCATATCTCAGTGGTTATTGCCTCACTTCAGATATTAACAGCTATAAGTTATGTGTCCGTTCAATTCCAGTCCTTCATGTGGTTCCCTACAGTTCACGCTTGGCTGACTATGGCTTGATTCTTCTGTAAGTGGACCAGTCCTTCTTCAACCTCAGTGTCTTAGCCAGTTCTTTCAGAATGTATGTATCTATGGTGCAATAATGATCCAGCACATGTTGCTCTTGAACCGATGGTGGAGAATGCTTTCCATTGGCAGGGGCTAATTTTAGCCGAGGTTAGCTGAGATTTAGCAGCTGCTGCAAGGAGAGTAGTTCACTTATTTATCCACCAGCACAAAATGTAAAGCACTTCAGTGTCAGGATAACAACACATGAACTATTAACTTACACAGAGCTCTCTGAAGAGCGCGTGTATTAATCTGCTGGCTAGCTTTGTATTGTTGTGGAGAATGATTGCGCCGTCTAGTGGTAGCAGTGCCGTGATTTGCCATTTCAGTGGTTGGGGGTTTGTGTATGCATAGATGTATACTGACTTTTTTGGGTTTTGTTTTATCTTTACTGCAGTATGCATTAATAACATAGATCTGAAAAACAAAAAAACAAAAAAAAAAGTCTTAAAATTAAGAACAAGCATATCTTTTTTTACAAATAGAACTACAAATATGACTGCAAAGGTTAAAACAACAATATTGTATTGCATTTCTATTTTTCTTTCATATTTTCGGGCAAAGAATACACCATTGTGCTCAGCTTAAGAGCGCTTCACCCCAGTTAAACTCATTCTTGCATTGGATTGTAGGTATTATTCGTTTTTATTAAATTATATGCAACCATTTTTTTCAGAGCTGGCCTGTTATGACAATCCCTGGATTTACGGTAATATTTTCATTTTTCAGTAATATTTATTATATATCCGTTGTCCTTTCTTGTGCAATTAAAATGGGTTGCGAAATCACAGTAAGTGTTCAAAATGCAAAATGTCCATTTCAAATGGTTAGCTCAACGTCCGTTTTCCATTTGAGAAATGCACTTTTTGATGAAGAAAGAAACATGTTCATTTTCTTCTCAGCAGTCTCGGTTAAGTTCAGCAAACATAACGTTTCATAAACATCTCATAAACCAATAGTATAAGTTAGTGAAGAACATCTCATCAGTGCATTGTGCAACAACACATAATAGTGCATTTTTACAATAAAACTGGTGCATTTAAGAGAAAAATAAGTTGTCTCGATTTAGTATAAAATCCAAAGTGACAAAAAACATTTAATAGGTCGAGAAAGTTTCTAAATTCTGATGAAAGATTATAAAGAAGCATGTATAACAACTATATAGACAGTTTCATCGCGTGCACGTGCCTGGACATACGTTTATTTCCGGTCTGTGTGTGTTTATCGGTGTGGGCTGCGTTTCCCAAAAGCATCGTATGGTTAATTACAATTGAATCCAATGGAGCAGCTTTTGGAGCGTTAAAATAGCCGTTTCCCTCTCACAAACACTGCTTTATGAGGCACTGCAGGCATAATGAAATGAAAATGAGACCACTCCCCACAGATTAGCATCACGCAGAGGAGGGGTTTGGAAAAAGATTCTTTAAACTAATCATTTGGGATCGTTGAGCAAATAAGGTAAAAATAAATGCATATTATAAGAAAATGAAAGTTTTTTTTTGACTTTGCATGTATCTGAAGCCATTGTTGAGAAATCCCAAAACCAAAACATAAACCTTTCATGACCCATAACTTTAAAGTCAAATGGTTTTCTTTATCTGTGCATGTGTATAAACCGTTATTCTGGCTCAGGCAATCAGACGACAATAAAGTAACAGTGTTCGGTCAAGTGCAAAATCATGTCGCAGATTCATCACACTAGACGACACTACTCCAGATGCTGTCGGTCAGTGCTACACTGCAAGGTCATCCGGTCTCATGCGGCTGCTGGTCCCGCTGCTCTTGCTAAACCTTCGCTTGTCCTCATTAAAATCGCTGCTTAGAAACGAAGGCGAGGCGCATGAGTTGGGCGTCTCTGTAGGTGACTGTGAGAAGCTCAGGAAGTTGACCCCTAGGTAGTCTTGACTTCGATGGCGTTCAGTGACCATGTTCGCTGAATTTTGCTGGTGCTCCAGCCGGTCGTGAAAAGGTGGGCAGGTCGGGTGTAAAAGCGAGTGTGCGTGTGTCTGTGTGGTAGGGGAAGACGGTGGCGATGTCAGGCACTGGCTGAAGTCAGGTGGCGGAGTGCAAGCTTGGTTTGGTGTGGACGGGCTTGGTGATATTGCAGCAACGGTGGAGGGTGCATTCGATCGCTGTTTGGAAGCTTTATATCGTTTCAAACAACCTTTAAACTGCTTCCACGCCAAATGATTGAGTTCTACGATACTCAGCAACAGCGACACCGCCGCCACCGCCAGCATAAACACAATAAACACATTCTTCTCCGTAGGTCTGGAGATGTAGCAGTTGACCGGATGCGGACACGGAGGGGTCTTACACACATAGAGTGCGTTAAGGAAGACTCCGTAGATCATGTACTGGACTATGATGAAGATCACTTCCATCACAGAGCGGATGAGGATGCTTAGTACGTACGTTTGTAGCAAGGCCCCTTTCAATCGCACCTTCCCACCTCCACCTTCGTCCTCCTTCCCACAGTTCTTGTCTTCCTTTGGGTACTTCTCTCCATCTTCTTCTTCCTGCTCTTTCCTCATCTTTTCCTCTCTGCGGACAATGTGCATCGCGTGTCCCATGTAGATGAGTGAAGGTGTGGATACGAATACAATCTGGAGCACCCAGAAGCGGATATGTGCGATGGGGAAGGCTTGGTCGTAACAAACATTCTCACAACCGGGCTGTTCCGTGTCGCAGGTGAAGTCTTCCTGCTCGTCACCCCACGAGGACTCGGCAGCCGTGCCCAGGACCAGGATCCGGAAGATGAACAGAATGGTGAGCCACACCTTTCCCACCGAGGTGGAATGTTCCTGGACTTCTTCTAGAAAGTTCCCCAGCAGACTCCAGTCAGCCATGACTAGCCTGAGGGGAAGAAATCATAGTGTGAATGAAGGGAAATCTTATGTTTAAGTAATTTACTTTGATGCTGTAACAGTTAAAGGGTTACTCCAACTCAAATTCATTTTTGTCAAATCCATGTTGTTCCAAACCTGTAAAAGCTTAGTTCATTCTCAGAACACAATTATTACAAGATATTTTGGATGAAAACTAAGAAGCTTGTAACTGTCTCATTGACTGCCAATTACATGTCACTGTCAAGGTTCAAAGAAGTATGAAAGACGTCATCAGAATACTCCATCTTCATCAGTGGTTCAATTTTAACGTTATGATACGTACAGTACATAGCTTTGTGTTGTTACAGTTGAACCACTGATGGGTATTCTGACGATGTCTTTAATAATCCTCTGGACCTTAACAGTGTTATTTATTTGGCAGTCAATGGGAAAGTCGCAAGCCTTCAGGTTTTCATCCAAAATGTCTTAAATTGTGTTCCGAAGATGAACGACATCGGGGTAAGTGATTTATTACTAAATTTTAATTTTGCGGTGGAGTAAGCCTTTAATGTCTTCTGTTTGTACACACATGTTGTGCTAAACCTTAGTGCTAAAGGAGGCAAAAGTATCGTTACTGAGACGACGTTAAAGGACTACTTAACCTAAACAGGAATTTGTCTTTGATTTCGATTTGCCTTTGATTTCGGGCATTTGTCTTCGATTTCTCAAAACCTGTCGGCGAGTCAAAATCGGGGCTAAAATCGTGCAGTCTGAACTCGGCATAAGTGAGGAACAGTGTTCTAACTTTTACTAGTCTTCTCCTTGACCTGAAATTTAACAACTGCAATAGTAGTTTACGCTAATGCTAATATGCTAACATGCTAACACTTCACCAAAATTTGTGTTCTGGCACTTTTTTAAACATGTGAAATCAAACATACACATCTAGAAGGGATTGGGTTCATGCACTTCCATTGGCCTTTTTTCATTTGCACGGACATGAATACTGTTATCCGTGAGAAAGTCGCCTGCTGAGGAACAGCTAAAAGGCATAAAGGACTTGAATGAAATGAATAGTACTTCTGATGAAGTGTAATTCGAGTATTTAACCACAAAAGCTACTTGATTCTCCTGTAGGGTGGTCCCTCTTCATAGTGACTGCCAGGTTTGCCAAATTCCACTCACTTTATCTAATTATCTGCTCTAACCCAATTGCAAATATGGAGTTTCAATTATTGAACATTGCATTGTTAACCATTTGTTTGTTTTTGTTAAATTGCATCCACACCAATAGGTGTCAGTATGAAGTATTATTGACCAATGGAATTCCCCTAAAAGTTGATGCTAGTTTCTTTCATGTATATAGGCCTATTTGCAATATAGTGAAGTAAAAAAATAGGCACGTACTGAAAATGTTACTATATTGAAGGCCTGTTCAAGTGCCGTGTGCACTGTGGTCAGACACAATCCCAACTCTCATTTTTCATGGAAGACTCCTAGCCTGCATTCAGAATATCATCCCACTCTTATTGTTCCTGCCATTTGAAGATATGGGGAAAATAATGGTAGCTGTTTGCTATTTCGATCTCTGCCCTGTATTATAGTCATATACTGCATTGCCTAGTGCCTTCTCATGCTGTTATAAAAGGAAAAAGATGTCAAACATGCAGCGACTGTATGTTTGGGCTGTGTTTGTGTGTGTGTAGATTTCTGTTATTCAATACAAACTTTTCCCACACACTCAAGTACTGGGAGTCTGGGAAAAGGAGATGGAAGAATTTGAGGAACCTACAGCTAAAAATAAGCAAAGTAGTAGATATTTAGTGGCATTTGTCTTTTTTTGGGTATTTAATGGCTGAGCGCTTCCTGTTATCGTATTTAAAGCAAATCTTCTACAAAATATCTTCTTTTGTGATCAACTAAACTTTTCAGGTTTAAAACAATCTGAGGGTGAATAAATGATGACAAAAATTTCATTTTGGGGTGAATTATTCTTTTGAGCCTAGATCTAAAGCTTGTCGTATTTAAATGTCATGGGGAATGTTCAATTGTCCTTTAGGGCAGAGTGATGCTAGATAAACATCATGTGTATGATTTATGACTTTTTAATTTAGTTGGTACTTATGTACCAATTACACGGCGTAGCGATGTTCTTTACTGGTCTCGCTCTCTCTCCCTTTGGATTATTGCATCAGAGTCTCAAGGGGGTTTAAGGGAAGAGGGAGCCCAGAATACTCTCATCGCTTTAATGTGAGAACTTGGGTAAGACTATGTGTTTAAGGAGCCGTTTTTTTTTTAGTTTTTTTTCTGTGGGAAGCGTTGAAAAAAAAAATCATTTGGATGTAAATTTAACTGCAGAAACACATTGTGTAAACAGACCTTATTCAGACCCAGTCTGCCAGAAGTTTATCAGTCTGGACCTTGATTCCCCACCAGCATTATTTTAAGAATACGCTTCAGCAAGGAGGGAGGTTTTCAGCCTTTATCAGCTTCCTCCTCTAAAGTTCACGCACAGAAGAATAGGCTCTTTGCCTTATTACTGATTTGATACAGCAATGACCAAATGACTATTCATTATTCTTTACATGGATTTGTATTCCTATAATATTGCCATTGTTCTTCTGCGAATTCAGTCTCTCTCTCTTTCTATATGCATACTCATATGCATATGTTATCAACAAATACCAAAAAAGGGCAGTTTGGTGTCAGGTGTGGGAACCACGTCTTCATAGACAGACTGAATGTGGTGGAGTCTCTATATAAGCGTGTCTCGTTCCCCTCCCCTTTAAGGAAACAATCTTAAACAATATAATTTCCCTCTTACAAGGCACTTAAAAGGAAACTGGCTGGGTTCAAGACTCTGAGGCTAAAGAGGTTATTGGCACACTTAAAAGCCTGTGTTGTGAATTCATTCTCTTCATGCTACCATTGTTGTGAGACAGAATGTAGGTTTAAGAGTTGGTATGTAGGAATATAGTTGTATAGACTAGCATCCAGAGGGTTCTTTTACCACGGCCTGCAACCTTGTGCCCAAAGCTGAATCTCAGTCATGCTGATAAATGAGCAATTTTGCTCATTAAATGTGACCCTGGATCCATAAAGACATTTTGTACATTGCTAAGAACTTCATTTGGACAACTTTAAAGGGTTAGTTCACCCAGAAAATGAAAATTCAGTCATGTTGTTCCAAAACCATAAGACTTTCGTTCATCTTCAGAACACAAATGAAGATATTTTCGATGATATCAGAGAGCCTAATTCTACTTGTTACACTTTTTTAAGCAAGATTGTACTTTAATTTTGCAATTTGTTAATAAAGATAATGTCTATTTGAAGACTGACAGCTCCAGGGCGCTCACGAACCCACCGAGAGCAGACTTACATCAGCCATTCAAATGAATCTTTTATTGTGAATATGCTGAACAATGAATGCTGTATTAGATGCATGCAACGTACACTCGTTTAGTGCATTTTTCTCTTATAATACAGTGACCTTTTAATACAGTAAGACACTCATTGCACAGAAACATATGGCTGTAAATTACATGTGTTTATTATCTATGGCTCAATTACAACCATGCCCATATAATAGCCTTATCGGCCTGCTACAATATTGCTCATACATGTTTTTTTAGAATACAAAAGGTGCCATAATGTGATCTGAATGTACTTGGCCAAGTTGTCTTCATATCTGTCTATCTGAAGCTTGTTTAAACAAGACATTTACCTGTTTTTTTGTTGCAGGGATTTTTAATTACACACAAAAAGTGTGTCATGGGTCAGCAACTGTACATCAGGGGTCTAATTGGACTATATGTGAACATTTCTCAAAGCTATTTCTGTGTCAGTGAAACTTTCAGGAGGAAGGTGGTGAGACCCACTCCCTTCTCCACTTGTTTACCCGAGGAAAGGAGAACAATGTGGGAGGGTTTTTTTTGTGGCAGGGGCATCTGGAGATAGATAGGAGCTACTAAACAGCCGCACAAACAGCCATCAAGAAGAGAACCATGCTCTTCCGGCCTATGTTTGTCCTGTCTGTTTGAGTCAGCACTGTGGCAGACGGCACGATAAAGGAAGCCTGCTAGCTACATAGATGGGGAATTCAATGCAAACAGAGAATCTGTATTACTTGTATACACTAAACTGGACTTTTTAGAGTTCTATTTAAAATCCTGAAGATAAAACAGCACAGATACTGATTCTTTTGCATGATTGGCTTTGCCCCCAAAAATGTATTGAGAAAATTGTCTTTCTCCTTGTATTCTCCTGAACAGATGGACGTGTCTGGTTTACAGTCAAGAATCGGAAGATGAGCTGCGGGTGCTTTTCCAGAAGAATGGGTGTGTTAGCGTAAGAGTGCGATCAGCAATTTAATGCAGCTGACAGCGTGACTGAAATAACCTGATGACATCTGAAAACTAAAAACAGCAGAAGGAGCAACAAGGCTAAGCTTTAGAGATTGAGTTTTGTCATAGGATATTCCTTCACGAGTCCGTTCAAGGCTCCCATTGTGTGTGTCGACGCATTCAAAGACGCTCTCCTGGGAATCCATCGCAAGCGTTTATTCATCAGGCTTTTCCTATTAGTTCCCAGCATGTTAATTGAATAGAGAGACCTAATATTGATTTGCAGCCAAAGTCTGCAAGGTTAGATTAAATTAGATGAGTGGAACACCCAATTGCATTTCATGTTCAGAATTTTACTGTGTGCCAAAAATATTCCTCAGCTCGTTAACTTCAAATTAATGTCAGGAAAGACATAGACATTTAGAACAATTTGGATCAATATTTGAGTTATGACTCCAACACATGAGTTTTTAAGAAATATGTAATAATATTTGTTTGTTTTATTAGTTTATGTGGCAACAAATCATGCTTGTACAAGGACTCATGTTATATTCTCTCTCTCTCTCTCTCTCTCTCTCTCTCTCTATATATATCTCCTAATGCAAGACAATGCTAGACCTCATGTGGCTGGAGTGTGTCAGCAGTTCCTGCAAGATGAAGGCATTGATGCTGGGAAAAAAAATTGAACGTTTTTGTGTGATTTTGTTGTCAGCACATTCAAATGTGTATTTATTAAAAATATTTAAGTATTTAATAAGAATATTTCATTCATTCAGATCTAAGATGTGTTGTTTTAATGTGCCCTTATTTGTTGAGCAGGGTATATCAAAATAAAGGACCAGGCCTCAGCTTTCAAAGAAACAAAAATCTTTATGTGTTCATGTTTTATCATCACTTGAATGCAGACAAGCTTCAACATTTTGGACCAAAAACTTACAAAAAATGCATTTTTATCAAAGTATTGCATATTCAAGCAAAATACTTTCAGATATCATATTCTTACACCTGCAATTATATTAATAAATAAAATTGCATTCATTAAACAGAACAAACCAACACAGTCTCATGATAAATTCATACTTATTGGTATGAGGTGGCAGTCATGCTAACTTATACCAGTGCATACAACCTCATTTTGTTCGATTTGTCCAAACCCCAGTAACAGGTAGATTTAGGGGCGGGGTTAGGTGTAGATCATTTTTACAAATTCATATGAATTGGCAACTCGTAAAATACGTACGATTTAGCAAAAATCTTATGAATCGTGTGAGTGAGGTCGTACAATTTTGTACGAATCAGCCACCTTGCAAAATATGTATGAATTGCTATGAGACTGGGTTGGAACAAACACACACACACGTTTATGCACACACACACACACATACATTTAGACTACACACAGTACATACTGTACATATGTACCATACACACATGTTCTTGTTATATATAGATCACGCACACACACACACACACATAAATACATATTCATATTCATATCACCAGGTTCTTGGTCGATCTACAACATGTTTCTGCATCTGTAAAGGGATTTGCACCAACTAGCGTAACTTTGTTGCAATCAGATTTAAAATGGTCAAAACATGATCTACATGAATGATCTATATAATGATCTCTGATCCTTCTGTTTATGATCATCTTTTTTTTAAACCTGGTAGACCCGGGAAGTCCTGTAACACATTCAGGACATGCGCTAGTGCTTTCCTTACGGTAATATACTTAGAACAGGGACTGCTATAAAAACTCGTCTTTGGTGGGGAAACCTAATTGACGAGATATCCTGTCCATGGTGGGGAAAGAGTAAAGTGGAAAATTTGGTAACTCTTTCTTTTAATAGTCCACTTTAGATATTCTACTAACAGTAAGTAACTTTGCCATTATATGTCACTAGCAGTCAGTAGAGTATTGGTAGACTGTCTGTTTAATATCTTCTAACACTTTATTTTGACGAATCCACAAAATACTACATGCTGACTATCAAAAACTTAGCAAGTATATGTCAACTTATTCTACTAACCCTAAACCAACCCTAACCCTGATTTAAAGTAGTAACACATTACTTTCCACAAAAAGTTTCCTATACCCTGACCTGTATTCCTGTATAGCAGCCATTTGAGTATAGTGTAGCCATTTATCAACAGAGGAAGCTTATTTGCTCCCTCCTTCCTAGTTTTTCTGTTTTCTGTTCATTTGTGTCCATTCACATTTTGCCAGAACTGTATTACCTTCTCCGGTGACCCTGCGATTGCTGTGATTAGCTTGGAAAGGTCCGTACTTTTAGGGTCATTTACAAAGGTCATGAATTGAGAAGGATCTGGGGCACCATAGGGATTTATACCTAACTGTTTCAAACAAGCACCCACGTACGCATCCTCTATGTTAAAGGGTTTTATAGCTTCAGAAGCCTTCACTATTTTAGGAGGAAGATCATTGGAGAAAACATATCCCATTCCAAGGACATATGTGGGGTATTTTGGATCAGGGTACAGCTCCTCTGGCACGTACCATTTTGAGTTCTTGTCTCTGATGACTGGCTGGTTCCACATCAAATACCCTGTGATGTAGTTCTCTCTGGGTATGTTGGGTGCCAATAAGAGCCTCATCAGGTTCTCCAAGTTTAAATACATGTCAGAATCAACCTTCATACTAAACCTTGCTTGAGGACATCGAGTGGCCAACCAGTCCATGATCACCATGGTCTTTATGGTCAGGTTGAAGTAGGAGTCCACAAAGTTGCTCTGCAGTAGATCCCTGTGTTGTCGACTCTCTTCCTCCAGCTGCTGCTGAGCTTCAGCTCCTTCAGTCAAACCCACCAAGAACAGAGTCAACACTATTTTTCCCTGCACTGAGCTCTCATTCCCCCATGTTCTCCGGATTGCGTTACGAGCATCTACCTCATGAGGTGCCACAGGGACCATCAAGACCAGGAACGGATTCTTCTTACATATATCAGGTTCGTCCAAAGAGAATTTATAGTTGCTTGGATCTGCTACATATTGGTGAATAGAAATGGCATCTGCTTCAATGGATGAAGAGGGGTTGCTCTCAGTTTGTTGTTTAATAAAAAATTTTAAGATTTCAGTTTTTTTGCCAGAAACCATGTTATATAATTTAGTTTGGTTGACAATGTTAAACCACCTACGAGGGTGAGTGACTGGCATGAGAGAGAAATCGTAAATATAAGCAATGATACACAAAAACAATGAAATTGTGGCCAGCACAACAAATCCTGGTTTAATGTGTCCCATAAAACCTCTCCCTGGAGACAAACAGCACCTAAGAGAAAAGAAAGGTACAGAATGGTTAAAAAGACCAAAGAATCTCACTTGGATTAGATTTTGAAAAACAAACAAACAAAAAAACAACAACAAAAACACCTTTTCAAGAGGTTGCTCTTTTGCATATTATGTATTCCTTTAATACTGCCTTTATTAAATTATAAGTACTTTATATTAATGCTGTATGGACCGAATCATGAAATCTGGTCATAAAAATGGAATTTACTGTATAATGCAGAATGTTATAGAAAGCCACATTGCCGATAAATTAACCAGAATATATTTACCAGAATGAATGCAAGTACACAGTATTTCTAAAATAAGTAAAAATAATAATAATAATGATAAATAATTTTTATTAAAATTAACACACAAACAAACACACACTCACCAGGAAATCAGGACTTTAAACCAGGACTAGACCTTAGTTAAATTAAAATATTAATGCATCTTTTACAAAATTTTAAGATATGTAAGAGCAAGATATTTTGAGTAGAAGCAATTCAAACATGCATTTTAGAATATCATATAATAGGAGAATATCACATTCTCATTCAGGATTACTGCACATGGCTACATTTTAAATCACATTTATTTTGTGCAAAATTGATTTTTTTTATCATTAAATTTACAGGCTACTCTTTTAAAACTATGACTTATTTTAAAAAGTGGTCTTTGAGTATACAAAAGTTTACAGAAATAGTCTTAAATTTGAAAAGTTGGATTTTTCTTTTTTTCCTCTGCATTATTGCCACTTGATTATTAATTAATGATTATTAATGCGTTCCAAACGGTATATGAAGATCACGGACGACAGGTGATAAGAATCGAAGCTCACGTGTATAGTAGTTTAGAAAACTAGTCCCGTCTGAATAAGGCTACAGTGTAATTCGGCTATTCATCCACGCTAAAGGTGAAAGTCACCATAGCTTGTAGTATAGACTCCAACCCAACTATAATACAAAATAGATTATAGGCGATATTTTTTTTTTTCCGCGCGATAAGAGACTCGCGTTAATGCCGATAACGGCCCACCACTAATATATATATATATATATATAAATAATAGTAATATTTAAATTTTTACAAACTTGCATGAGAATTAATGAATATTAATAATTATACGGGTTACAGATTGAAAAGAAGAAAAATAAGAAGAAAAAAAGGATTAGCAGCTCAGCAACCTAAAAAAAATGAGATAATTTCATTGCAGTCTTGCCTGTTTCAGCCTTCCTCATTTCCTCTTTCCCCGCAAAACTGCTCACACTGCATGATCCACAAAGTATAAAGGGCCCTGGATCCCCACAGCACATCTGATATGAAGAAAAAGGCAAAAGCAAAACCTATAACATTTATCCTTCCATATTAATACAGGACAAAAAGGATGAGAGCTTTGATTTGAACAAGAAGGTTGAGCTGCTCGGCTTTTTAAAAAGTGATGCAGGTTGATGGAGCCCATTCTGATCACCGAAGGGAATCCGCCGGCAGCATTACAAAAGCTCTTCAATCTCCTTCATGTTCTTTGTGGCTACAAGCGGAAAGGCTTTAAGTTTTGTACAGTTTCAATACATACTTTTGAAGTTTTTTTTCTTGTCTTCCATTAAGTGGTTTAAGTTTTAGAGTTTAGGGAGTGACAATGGTGCTTTTGTGCTTGGATATGTAATGACACAATTTCAATATTGGCTGAACCTGGGGGAATGCATAGGCAAAAATGTAGACAATTTCTTACTTCCAACTCAATTTTGTGTAAGAACTACCAGTAGCGGCCAAAATCCAGTCCATTTATTCAATAAATTAATCTCAAGAACTAAATCTGTTAGGGTCATGTATGAGTTATTGATTTGAATAGGTTCATGAGTCACAATAAAATGAAGGAAAAAAATCTTAAAAATAGTTTAAACCACATGTACCAAGTTCTTAGAAATTACATTTTGTGGGTCTAAACTGTCATGTGGTGTAACCGTCAAGCACTTGAAAATACTCATTATTAATTCATAAATAAAAGTATGATGATTTTGTCACATCACGTGATATTTTACAACAAATCATGCCTTGACATAAAAGGTCAAATTGTCTTTCATTGTAAGAGACTTACTGACCTTGAGCTTTTGGATCCACTTTTTTTTCTAGTTGCAATGATGAAGGAAAAAAAGAAAGAAAAAAGAATGATCTACTTTAGAAGCTCTGTAAATGGTGATTTCAGCCAGTGTGTGTCAGTTAATGAGACTTACATAGTAAACGAGCATATGCTCTCAAAATGACATCTTTCAGTGACAAACGTGTAATCAGGGCTCCATCTATCCTGACTTTTAAGTAAACTGTCTATATTTATGCTTTTTTCCCCTCTGAAGAGCATTTCTGGCGGAAAGATATTACAGTATTTACTATAAAAATCTGGTTAGGGGTTGTTGGTTTTCACTGTCAGTTGCACAGCAATTCGTCGATCACAGTGTCTCCCTGGGGTTGTATGTGCTAAACATTTTCATGTGCTGCTATATTGATTTTGCATCATAGTCTACAGTGCAGTAACAACGCTTTACTGGTCACTGCAAATATCAAGCAATTACTGCTTCAAAGGTCAGTGCTTTATGGAATGTTTAACATGTCGAAGAGAACACTATGGCATTTACGCAGATGTAGGGTGAATCATCTCAGAATACATTTTAACATGTGACCCACACATTCTTGTTCACATCAATATTCAGCAGGAGCTTTAACATTGAAATCTTTGAAAATGGGGCTTTGTTATGTCTTACCATATACATGTTTTGTTGCTTACAATTTTCACTATATTAATCAATGCTCAAATATGAGACATCAATGTTTCAGGAGTTTAGGTCACTGAATAGAACACATGCTTATTCGATAACTGTTGTATGGGGATGCAACGGTATTATAAATACCGTTGTACCGCAATAACTAATTTTTTCGATACTACCGTGGTCGCATGACTTTCAGTTAAAATAGATATTATGTTGCTTCTAATTCTATTTTACATGCAAATATAGCCAAAATTACAGCATAGCCATTGTCTATATCTTATGTGTACTTGGTTTCATCAGACAATGGCTCGATTATAAATAAGGATTTTAATCCAGATTAACATTTTGTAAAGCAGAGCTAGTTTAATAATGGGGTGCATT
>JAUCMU010000001.1:20469198-20481199 GCA_032275025.1 Enteromius treurensis
TATCTAGCTGGCGCAGCGATTATCCACTAGTGCTAAGCACTGCCTCTGGCGGTCAGTAGGAATGAAACAGAACTACAAATTAATGTGGCTTCTGTTCCTTTAACGGTCTCCAGAGTTGCTGGGAGCACTAAAGGAAACGTGTGACTGTGGCACTTCAAGTTGTCATCAACACCGCTGTGACTAACAGCACTCTCTCGTCAGGCCAGCGATAAAATGCCTTTCTCTTCATTTAGCTCTGCCACAGTGTTCCTAAACCACACTACACCGCATACAAGCCTGAAACAAGGTCAGTGAGGGGCGTAAATGATAACGTGGATCATCGCTATATATTGCTCAGACAGCTAAAGGCCAAAAGAAGTTCGTCTCAGCTATGCTCACACCTTATGTATTCATTAAATTCAAGAAGATAACGGCACTTAAAAGCGATACTTATATCAGCTGAATCCTTTATTTATACTCAAAAGTCATTGCGAAGTTGTAAGGATAGTGACCTGTCCTGACCCCTCGGATTTTAGACACCCACTCTTTGTTAATCCACTTGATGATCGTGCATGAAAAGACAAACTTTTGCTTTATTTTTTGCTTTCATGCTTCTCTCCCTCATATTGACCTTTATTGTTGTCCTAACAGCCGAGTGGATTATTTCGTAAAAAAGGCCTCTGCAAACGCCAAACAAAACATTGGCAGTGTTCAAAGTGATATCGCTGGCTTTTTCTGAAATGGACAAAAAAGCAGAACAACCTCTTGGTGTCTGTCTCCTTCTGCTCTTGTGTTCTGGTGTCAAAGTTTATGTTCGCATTCACCTTTTAGAAACAATGGAGAAAAGATGGCCGCTTTCCACACTCAGCAAATATCTTTATTGAAAATCTTATTCATCACAATGGTTTGTGCTGATACCTTAGACCCTTTCAGATCGGCTTTAAGATCACAGGGACAAAAAATGCAGAGGTGTTTATTTACGTGTTTTTTGCTGGATTAGAACTTAGTAGCTGTTGAAGTAAAACTTGAACGACCCTTCAGTCTGTTGTTATATAATAGTTATTCACAGTGACTGCAAAACATATTTAGACACTATAACTATATTTAAAAAGGAATATTTTTGCATTAAAAGCAAAAAAATCTAAATCCTTGCGCGAACAAATGATACAATTTTGAATAGGTTGATGAAAAATCTTTCTCAGGTTTACACAAATGTTGTGATCATTTTCAGAAATAAACTGATTTTTATGTAAACCCTTTAGAATAGGGAACAATTATTCTCTATTACCTACGACTCTTCCCTCAATAAATTCCTAATTTGCTGCTTATTACTAGTTAGTAAGGTAGTTAAGTTTAATCAGAAAAAGCTCATGTAATATGTGCTTAATTTGTACTAGTTAATGGCTAGTAAATTGCATGATAATAAGCATCTAGTTAGGACACCCTAAAATAAAGTGTTACCAATAAAATTGTTTTGGTTGTCAGAGGACACTGTACACAAACTTATGGTAGAACTATTATTATTTTTATTATATTTTAATTGTTAGTGATGTTTTTGCACGTGGAAGTGTGAAATTAATCTTAAATCTTAATTCTGAAATCACCTAAATCTATTTATACAGGACGCCGTGAAGCTGCATAATGCTAGCAAGTGATAGAGACACCCTTTGCATCAGGGTTATCACTTGAATGAGAGTGGACCTGGTGTTAAAGAGCGATCTGACTCGACCCTGACAGAATCCTGGCCGAGAGTAAGAGCTAGACAACCACGTGTTCATACATGGCAATGACTGTTGCATCCAATGTGAGAAAAACATCTGTAAGGTCGGCGCCGATAGCTTTGTGGGCAGTGCACCGACGTTCAGCACCGTTGTGCTTCGGACGTCGCAAGTTCGAGTCCGGCTCGCAGACCTTTCTCGATCCCATACCCCTTATCGCTCTACCACTTCACTGCCTGTCAGTTCTGATCTATCCTGCTGTATAGAAATCTGTAAGAAAAATACTGGTAATATTATGCTGCATTGTTCTTTGTACTTTCCAGTTTAACTGGATTTAATTGCTGATGACTCTGCATAACCTGTACATTTGAATGGTAAAGAATGGCATTCTGACCTTTGTTTTCAATTGGAATTTTTTGTATAGTCTATAATAATCTGAGATTAAGACCTGGCCTAAATTTCTACATTGTGCACATGATTTACTAATTCATTCCCTCGTTTTGCTAAATCGTGCACACAATTTATATCGAATAACTGTTTGTACGGTTTAGCAGATTGAAGGAACAAAGTAGTAATCACTTGCACATTTTAGTAAATTGTGTGGAAGTTTTATAAATTTTTTCTTGCATGTCATGTGTGGGGTTCAGTACAACTGATTAAGAAGAGTAGTGAGTTACTGGGTGATATTGGATAAAGCCCACTTACCTTTAGATTAGATTTGACCCCCAGCCCCTCTTCCACCCCATAATGTTCACTCAGTTAAAAAATATATAGGGTGAATATCTATTTTATGCCAAATTCAAGAGAAATCTGAACTCTGGTTTGAGCTGATGAACATGATTGATAGTCAAAATGATCTTCTTGCCCCTTTTTAACCTCCTTCACTTTTTCAGAGCCATTGGACTTAAGTCTTCTAGCCTCTCTTGTGACCACTCTGCCTTCCGTCTTTCTATTGTATTGCCATGGGCCTTTCTTTCCTCTTGCTGTACCCTAACCAACATGTACATGCAAAGGAAGTCTCATATCCATTTCCTTTGAGTTTGAACAAAACAATTGATCACCTTTTCTCCACCCTTTCTCCTGCCAATTCAGTATTGTAGGTGATGCATTAAAGGCCATGGAAAGCTGGAACTCTTGGTCAGGGTGTGGTTAGATAATTGTTTGTCACCATGCTTCCTAGAATTTAACTATTTTAAACCCCAATCCTATGTATGTGGACATTATTTTTTTCAGGTCATTTTGGGTTATCATTTAGCTACACTAATGATGTTTAGCCCTTTTTAAAAAAAAAAGGCTAAATCCAGATACTAAGAAAGACTGGACAGTGTCCCATCGATGGTGTGAGATTAGATCGCCTAGTTTGTCATCCACAACAAAGGCTCAACCAAATCTAGCAGTTAAGATATTAGCCAAGTGTTTTCTCCATTGTATTCCATGCAGTTGTGCTACTCTAGAAAGTGGCGTGCAGAGAAATGTTAAGGATAGTTTAATAATCTCATTCACAGTATCTCTGCGCTGCGGCTTCATTCACTCTTTAGTCTCCCACATGGAATGGAATTGAACTGAATCAGGTAAATCCTCCTTATTGTAGCTGGTATCTCTGGCATGCGCAAAGAACAGAGAAGAGAGAGACCCACATTGGATCCATCAAATGGCTGGCGCTAGAATAGAGATTAATGGGGATTACCACGAAAGAACAAGAGGATGGGCAGCACTGTCAAACCATGCAGGAGTTCAGTGCAAGTCTAGAGCAATATTTAGAAAGTAAACCCACATTTTATAGATTTAAGAGAGAATATGTGGGACGTTCTGTTAGTATTGTTCACAAAGACTTTAAGTGACAATCAGTTAAAATATCAGGTTTTCTGGAAAGACCATCAGTGTTAAGTTTTGGATGAAAATTCTCTAGAATGGTGTACTAGTTTACCTGCATGTTTCTAAACTAACTTAACTAGCACAAACTCCCATCATATAACAATGGAAACTTCAAAACCATTTGTCTATGTGCATCCACCAGCAACTAGCAAGTATAACCCAGCTTAGACCAGAGTTTCAGTAAGAGTTCTTTAATGTAATGCAACAAAGCGCTATCCTTAAAAGAAGCTTGTTATTAGTAGTTTACTCATCCCAAGGGAGATTAATTTCCCAGTCGCAGTCATCTATAGTAAAGCTGCACTGTCTCACTACACTTGCCTTGGTTATCCGACAAAATATTTGGTGTACAGAGAGTGAGAACACAGGGGATGCGTCCCTCCATCCCCTTTCCCTGCTAATGGCTAATGCTACCTGTATGCTAATGCTAGCCTTTCACTGTATCCTATGTAGTTTTATAGCTGTCAGCTAAATCGTCCCTCAGGAGCCGGAAACGTGGCACAACAGCATGTAGGCAGATCGGCGTAAGATAACTTTGTTTGAGGGATGGTCCTATGCTTAGCCATAGCCTGGGGCCTGCTTCATTCGCACAATCTGGGATCATGCCTCAGTGCGCACGTTTAATGGACACAGCGGACTTCATCATGACATCATGCCTTTGTTTAAAATCCCAACATCCATTCACCACTCTGCTGCTGGCTTAGGCTGCCAGCGCAGGCAATATCAACAAGTAGCACCTTTAAATGAAGGCTTCAGGGTCAAGCTAATATGAGGACTGTTTGCTCCAGCATGCTCTAATGGAGATAGTAGGACGAAAAGTCCATGCGAGAGAACTAGGTTAAGATAGAATGTATTGTTTATAGGCTAAATTAGATGCCAGAAAGGTGCCTAAAACAAACAGCTTAAGATGTCCCGCTGGTCTAGCCTTTTCTCTCTGCCTTGTTTTTATAGGTTTTAGAGGGTTTTTGGCCACTCAGACTAAGAGACTAGCTTGGCCAACCGTATAGACCGGCATAAACTAGATATGATTTAGGATGGTCTAGCAGGGATTTTTTAGCGCCGATTTTTGCTTTAACCAGTTACATTTGCCTGTGCAGTATTTAGACTGAAGACCTTGGTCGACTAGGTGTGTTTACTTAGAGTTGGAGCTAAACTCTGAAGGACAACGGCCCTCCAGGAACAGGTTTGGACAGCCCTGCTTAAGACCACCGTAAGTCTTGGTCTACATGGCTGGCCAAGCTGGTCTTCAAGTGGCCAGCTAGTCTCTCAGTCTGATAAATGGCCAAAGCCCAGCTAAAACCAGCAAAAACAAAGCTGAACCCAAGTTTGGAAACCTGTTTGGACGCCCCTGTTATATACACACAAAGAATTCTTTGATTTTGGGACCTAAACACTGTTGTCCTGAATGGTCATGGTGCTTTAAAGATGGTGCTTTTGTATTTCATTCAGTTATAAATGCAAACGCAGGGTCATTCGGTTTATAATGTTATAATTGGTCTATAAAATGTTTTAACAGGGACTTGATATATTTCAGAGGTGTTACTAGTGTTTAATATAAAGAATATATTCAAATCCACAGCCTCCACCCACCAAACACTCACGTAACCACCCACTGAACATTATTTTTCAGTATCAACCAATGGAAACACTTTCTCCATGATGTCATTTCCAAAGCACATTCCAGTTGGATGAAGCGTGGTTCACACAGGTTAAAGCATTGTCCAGAGAGGGATCATTGGTTGTGCTTTAATTAGACTTTACGTTGCTATAAAAGCTTGTGTAAAACTTGACGTACTTGTAAATTCAAATGTTAAGTGTTATGTATTTGCATTTTTTTTTTACACATCCAAATTTGTTTTACTTTTTACGGCAAGTGGTGTAATGTATGAGAAAAATAAAACTGGTTTCAGTGTACATTGGTTTCATGATAACATGGTGTTTTATAGCCATGTCCTGATACATTATTGTCAAAAAATAAAAAACAAGACTCTTGCCATGACTGAGTTTGATTAAACCGTTTTATTATACATATATGATGGTTTGCATGTTTAAATGTTTGCTTTTTTGGGATTTAGTTTTTTCAAGCCTGTGGTGAACCAACAAGAAAAGCAAACAACAAAAAACAGAACAGATCTATTATCTAACCACTTTCTCTGAAAACTGGGTTTAGCATAAACAAACTGACACAAACACATTTGATTATCCACCACCTTACCACTTCCTGTAAGTCAAAGAACCAATGTTTTTAACTAATGTAACTAGAGTTTCTAATAGCTGATTGAAAATGCACTAAATCTAAAAATGTATGCTCACAAACAAGCACCATGTCAAGTTTATACTTTTAAAATTGCCCTTTTCCCAATGCCAGTCTCACATACATCCCCATTTGTGTTTGTGAATTCTATTGTACTACGCGTCACCATGCGTCGCCCTCTGAATAAAGGCTGTCTGGCTCCCAGCTTAAATATTGCAGCAAACTAAAAACCAACCATCAGACTGGATTCATTCACTTCTGCTCACTCGGGCGACAAGGATTGGAGGCCATAGGTGGGAACCAGAGAACAAAAAGTTCACTTCACACCACAGCGTGCCAAGAGAAGGGGAACACAAATACTCTGGAGCTCTTACTGTGGCAAGTTGCCCATTTTATACTCTTTACCTGTACAGTTCATTCTATATTGAGCACCTTTGGCTATGTTATTGATTCGGTTGTAGAGAATTTGGGGTATTTTTTTCATTTAAGTATCGGATGTGAAATGTTTTTTAGACGGGGTGGAAAAGTATAACATATCATGGCTTGATTTGTTTATCTTTCGAACTCTAGATGCTTGTCTGATAAAATGATCTGATATTTTTATCAACACATGGAACAATCTACATCAAGTATACTCCCAAATTGTCAATGCATTAATGATAATAAAAAAGCGTTTCGAATCTCTGCCCGTTTTTTAAACGTCTCTTTTGTTTGCTCTGCAGTGCTGACAGTCAACCATGGGTGACTGGAGCTTTTTGGGCAACATCCTTGAGGAAGTAAACGAGCATTCGACGGTAATCGGTAGGGTGTGGCTCACAGTCCTCTTCATCTTCCGAATCCTCATCCTGGGCACGGCTGCGGAGTTCGTGTGGGGCGACGAGCAATCGGATTACGTGTGCAACACGCAGCAGCCGGGTTGCGAGAACGTTTGCTACGACGAGGCCTTTCCCATCTCGCACATTCGCCTGTGGGTGCTCCAGATCATCTTCGTTTCCACGCCTTCCTTGGTGTACGTGGGCCACGCCGTCCACCATGTCCACATGGAGGAGAAGCGCAAGGAGCGGGAGGAGGCCGAACTCAACAGGCAGCAAGAGATGAACGAGGAGAGGCTGCCGATCGCGCCCGATCAGGGAAGCGTCCGTACGGCCAAAGAGACGAGCACGAAGGGCAGCAAGAAGTTCCGTCTGGAGGGCACTCTCTTGAGGACCTATATCTGCCACATTATCTTCAAGACTCTCTTTGAGGTAGGCTTTGTGGTGGGCCAGTACTACTTGTACGGCTTCCGAATCCTGCCGCTGTACAAGTGCAGCCGCTGGCCTTGCCCGAACACGGTTGACTGCTTCGTCTCGAGGCCTACCGAGAAAACCGTGTTCATCATCTTCATGTTAGCTGTGGCCTGCGTCTCGCTTTTCCTCAACTTTGTCGAAATCAGCCACTTGGGCCTGAAAAAGATCCACTTTGTGTTTCGTAAGCCGGTGACGCCGCAAGTTGAGGGACCGGGGACGGCCGAGAAGGCCTTGCCTTCCATAGCGTCCTCCTCCATCCAGAAAGCCAAAGGCTACAAGCTTCTGGAGGAGGACAAAGCAACGTCGCACTTCTTCCCCCTGACTGAGGTAGGGGGGATGGAGGCTGGCCAGCTTCCGGCTCCTTACGAGGCGTTCGAGGAGAAAACAAACGAAGCCACCGCCCCTAGGAAAGACGTGTCTAAGGTGTACGACGAAACGCTGCCCTCCTACGCCCAGACTACCGTGATTGGGCAAAGCGTGGCGGTGGGAGTTGTACGCAGGGATGAAGACGAGGACGAATTGGCCATCGAAGCTGACGTGGATGCCAGCGAGACGATAGAAGACACACGACCGCTCAGCAGCCTGAGCAAGGCCAGCAGCCGGGCAAGGTCAGATGACTTGACGGTATAAATAACATATACTGGATTAGAAGTGCAGCAGTACCAATTGTAGTTTTGAAAAAAAAGAAAAAGAATAGAAAGTAAAAACGAGAGCCTTTCGCCAACTGCACTTATAATACCAGCTCTTTATTCTGAGGAAGAACACGATTTAAAAAAAATAATGCTGTGCAATTTTCATGCGGAAACTTGAGAGCTTGATAGATTTTTATATATATATATATATATATATATATATATATATTTAAATACAGCAGTATTTTTTGTACTGTTTTTATCAAACAGTTAACAAACCAAAGTTAGAAATCTGCAGCATCTAGATCTGCGTAGGGAGGAGTTGGGATTTAGCAAAATATGTGCAGTTTTTTTTTTTAATAACATTTTCTATCCAGAATTTTACTCGAAGGTGGAATTCTGATGTTTACATTTTTTGGATTAGCCATTAGTTCTGTGTTGTGAGTGATATTTTGTTATTATTCTGATAAGAAAACTGTCAGGCCATCATCCTTTTCACCTCAATTAGTTCAACAAATTAGTTCATACATGATGATAAATACTCGATCAAGCTTATTGATTTGTATGTGAATGGTACTGTAATGGATATGTGTATGTGTGAGGTGAAACAAATGCTGATAGTTGCACAGTCGTTCATCATGGCATAGTAGCAAAATATACGATATACGTTCAACATAACACCCTGTTTCTGGATTAACATTAAGAGTCTCCGCATTTTATGAACTGTAGGTTAGAGCGTATCTAGCAAAAACTGTTAATAATTACATTAGCCATAGAAAAGATTGTAGGCCACATTCTTTCTAGTTTCTCTGCGTATACGGCCATGATGATGATGATAAAGATCACGCCCAATCAGCACAAAGTATTGTTCGGCAAGAGACAATAAAACAACATTACATGACATGTCAACACAGAGAGTCCGACATCCTTGATGTTGGTGGAAACAACATTTTCATACTTTTTTCCTTTATGATATCTCATAAAAAAAGGGTTTGGCCTATTATTAACTTATCATTTTCAGCAGAGACATGTCTAATATTTAAAACTATGCCTTAAAATTTAGTTTTCAATTGTTTATTTGTTTTATTATTTATTTTAATAATAACTTCTGACCAATTAAACTGTCCCTCTGTTTGTAACATTTTAACAGTTCTACCAAATTCATAACACATAATTTACTGAAATGTATAAAAATCGTTCATTTCATGTCAAACAAGTGTTTATGATAACTGGCATGTCAAATAAGTTTTTTCTTTTCTTTTCTCCTCTACCCTGCCAGTGCTTTCATATTAGTTTGGACTGAATGTACTTTTTTTTTATTTCATGTTGCTGCCTTAAAGTAAACTTTTCCCCAACCTAAAGAATTGAAAGAAACTAGAATTGAACGGCCAATTTTCTGTACTATATGTCGTACGTGGATGATATTATTTAATGGCAAAAACACATGATGCTTGGGCAGACTGCATGAGATAAAGCGATATCAGACCCATACTTAAATAACACAAATCTCATCAATTTGATTAAAAAAAAAGTTGAATCATTTGGCCCCTTTAGTTACTGTACTAATGCACGACATTGTCTGCTCAAAAAGCTTCAAAGCAGATGTGTGACAACGGTTATTAAAGGGTTTATCTTCTCTGTTTGTGTCTCTGATAAACAGTTCTTCACTGTCTTTTCTCAGGGTTAGTGAAGGGTGTTACTGATACGACAAGAGCATGATATTACCTCCTAGAGAAGCTAACTTTTCATGATCTGTGAAATGCAAAAGAAACAGCCACTGTAACTCACATTACCACAGGGTCTGCAGCAGAGGACTCACTCTACATTTTGCCGTGGTTACAGACGAATCATAAAAGCACACGTCAGATTTTGGTGGTGATGACAGTAAATCTGATAATTGGTTCTTAACTGTGAGTTTCAGTGGCAAACTGTACTGAGAAGTAACTTGTTTAAGGCCTTCTGCCATTTTTCCCCAACATTATTTATGATTTCTTAAACAAACAAACAAACAAACAAAAAAAACACTTGTGTTTTAATTAACTTGTGGTCCTTTCCCGCACCTATACAGAAATGACTGTCAGTTGAAACCTGTGGATATAGCCAATAAAAGGCCATGTGTGGTCAACAAGACTGTCTGATGGTATTTATTAATATCACTGTGTGAAAAGATCATTCTTTCCTGTTCCTGATTCCCACACACAAACACACATATATAACTCAAAAAATAAATATATATACATAACGCGTTTCTTAATTAAATTGAAATCTATTAATGTAAATCATCTATGTTTATTATCTAAATAATATTATATATATATATATATATATATATATATATATATATTAGAATTATATATCATTTTTTATTTTATTATAGATTAGGTTTTTGCTAAAAAAAAAAGAAGAAGAAAAAAGCAAACTTCTAAATTATGTACTGCATGCAAACTACATAAATATGGTATCATATACATCATTGTATCATGCTATTACCAAAGTCCATTTTGCAAGGTTGAGCTGAGACTCAGAACACTTTGCTGCTCTCTTGTGGTCATTTGGTGAATTATTTATATCTACTAAAACATTACAAAATGTACACAAAGTGGCTTGAGAACAAGCATAAATGAATATAGCATTATAGACAGGTGAAGAGTATTAACTGATTTATCAATAAAGATAAGATGGACTCTGCAACTATAAAAATATTTATTCAGCAGTAAAGCCATTGAGTATGACTTTGTTATTTTTTAACTAGTCTTGTTTTGTGTATTATATTATATTTATAGGCGCTTTGGATCAAAATTCTGAAAGGGTGTGAAATTTTAAAGAGCATTTCCTGTGTGAGGCTGTTCATAGGAAATGAGTAGAGCCAACCACAGTGCGATATAACAAGCAGACCTTGCTCACACATTAACAACTACTGTGAGGCTGCAGTTAACAGAGGGTGAGTTTTATCTTCATTCTTCATTGATTTACACCAAAGAGATGATTTTAACCTGGTATTTAAAAGAGAAAAACATCAGTGCAGATTATACTCACTAATCTCGTGCTGCTTTGTAGGATGTCATTTTGAATTGAGCAGATGAATGGATAATAATGAGCCAAAATCAGGGAGAGGGTAAGCAGAGACATGGTAAGGTATATCATTGTGAACTAAACTTCAGACAAGCAAAAGACAAAACAGACATTTATTAAATGAATACATTATTTCTGAACGGAAAAATGTTCAGTGCTCTTATGAACGGCATAGCTTAAAAATGATTCAGAAAGTTACTGTAATGACTTTAAAATACAGAACAGACATTATGTGTTTAAACCAAATTCTTTCTTTCTATTTTAGGGGCTTCTCCTTCCACAGCTTTAAACAGATTTTCATTAATAGTCGTGTTGTCCATCCTTTGGTGTTTAGTTTTTTTTCTGGTATTCAGTCTCTGTTTGTTTATATGTAAACAGAAAAGAAGGTAAGCCATATCTTCCGTCATAATCTTCGTTTAAATTAATCGACTACATGTAATTGCTTAATATTACAATATTAAAAATGGTTCGTGCTTTAATTCCACAGGCAAAAATCACAACCGAATGGAGATGAGGTACAATATTTTTGTATGTAGCAAAAAACTGCAATGCTTTGAGATGAAGACAGACATGCAGATAGCTCGATTATCTATTATTCATTGCTTGTTTGTTTCTGAAAGGTCACAGACGCAGATGTTTTTTCAAATGAGGTATGGATTTGGAGAATTCGCAATCTCAGTTTTGCTGTCAAACCTCAGACCTATATTCAGTATCTGTTTATCCCAAGGGTCATTCTAGCTTTGTCTCTGTTTTTAGGTCTCTGAAAAGAAGAAGAAACGAGAAAAAAATAAAAGTTACAAAGAAAAAGTGAACTCGGTGTACTATGAGTGGATGAAAGATTACAGACCACAGAGGAAACCAGACAGTTCAGACTACATCCATGAAGAAACGTTAGTCTAAAACAACCAACTGGTCTTGTTTCAGTGATAAGAAATGTCTTAATAACACATTATAGTGAGGTGAGATTCGTAAATAACAATTAAAGTGCCTTATTGCTTATGAAAGGTTCATATTTTAGGTTTGGGGTTCCCTAACAACAGGTTAACATGCATGCAAGGTCAAAAAAACATTTTCATTGTCTATAACTAGCCTGGCTTCCGCGACTATAAAGCTCATAGGAGCTTAGTCTGGCAAAGCTACCTTACTACCCACCTTCTGGGAGGCGGGCTTAACCTGCGTCCATCAGAT
>JAUCMU010000001.1:20484557-20499541 GCA_032275025.1 Enteromius treurensis
AAGCGGTATGTGTGGAGAAAACCAGGCACTGCTCATCACCTGTCCAATACAGTCCCAACAGTGAAGTATGGTGGTGGCAGCATCTTGCTGTGGGGGTGTTTTTCAGCTGCAGGGATAGGACGACTGGTTGCATTTGAGGGAAAGATGAATACAGTACCGGGATATCCTGACCAAAACCTTCTCCAAAATGCTTAGGACCTCAGACTGGACCGAAGGTTTAACTTCCAACAAGACAATGACCCTAAGCACACAGCTAAAATAACGAATGAGTTTCTTCACAACAACTCCATGACTGTTGAATGACCCAGCCAGAGCCCCGACTTAAACCCAATTGAGCATCTCTGGAGAGACCTAAAAATTACTGGAGAGGATCTGCAAGGAGGAATGGCAGAGGATCCCCAAATCCAGGTGTGAAAAACTTTTCGCATCTTTCCCAAAAAGACTCATGGCCGTATTCGATCAAAAGGGTGCTTCTACTAAATACTAATGTCTGAATACTTAGGACCATGTGATATTTCAGTTTTTCTTTTTTAATAAATCTAATAAATGAGGAAAAAATGAACTTAAATTATTTTAGCAAATGGCTGCAATATAACAAAGAGTGAAAAATTTAAGGGGTCTGAACACTTTCCGTACCCACTGTATGTCATGGCCAATGTGCTATGTTAGGACAGCATATATGATAGCATAGAGAAAGAATATATCTTGGAATACATATGTTATACATATTATATAGTTTATAATATAATCTAATGAATAAAATACAAAATTATATTTTATACAATATTACCAATACGGTTGATATTATATCGTATTATATTATAAAAGATATTACTGCTGTTTCAATTCCTTTCTTTTATGTTACACTTTAATTAAAACTAAGTAATCAAAAAAGAATAACACGTTTGCCAGCCTTTTATTTAAAAAATATCAAGCATGTAATATAGATTGTGCTATGCAATGCCAGAATATATCCTTTAAATATAAATTTAATTTAATTTTTAAAATATTGTTTTTTTTTATTAAAGAAAAATGAACTTAAATTAATATATAAAAATATTACCCATGTCTTTTTTGGTTGCACTTTTAAATAAAATAAATTACAAAAAAAAAAACAAAAAAAACTTTAAATAAAATAAAACTGCCAGAGGTGAAAGACTGCAAATAGGTAGCACACATAAAATGTATGCCTTTCGATATTACAATAATACAAATGCTTTTCCTGTAGAAAGATCAGAGCACATTAGGATACACAGATGTTGCAGATGGTTTGTATGTTTGTAGGTGTGTGTGTGCCATCTGTCTTGCAGTCGTGTGGTGCTGCTTTTATATGTGTGTTTTTCAGTGAGTGACAGCATGTGCTGGTGTATTGTCATGGACAGACTCTTTGTTACTCACCCCTTTTATTAGATTGCAAAGGTCAACAGGTCTGGCTCCCATCTGGAGCTGTGTCAGGGCGGCTTTCACTTCAGTCTGCACCAATCAGACCTCACAACAAAAGGGCAGCACATGTCTGAGGAGAGTGAATCAGAGCAAGTTTACTTGTGTGAAAACATGGTGGACAAGAGTACACGAAAAAGCCTGTGTAATTGAATAAGTTGTTATTTGGATGTTGCTGAAAACAGAAAACAGCAACATGATTGGTATTTATTAGTAGATAAACAGTTCTCTTCCAGGTTTTGTTAGGCGTGAAGCAGTGCACTATTACAGCCTGCCACCTTGTGGTTACGTCTAAGATATCTATGTTTGTCTTTAAGAATAAAAATGGGATTAGTTAGTGGTGTTTAGTATTTGGACTACATGAAGTATTAAGTTAAAACAAAGTAATAAAAATCACCAGGCCTTTAGCATAAACCTAGATTATAACATATTTAATTACTGAGGCGTTTCCCCGCCTTCACCACTAGTTGGAGCCAAAGTACGCATCGAAAAGATCATAGATACTCTGTTCGGTGTGATGGTATTGTAGCTTTACTCACATTTCTCTTGCTGTCTGTGTTTTGTGCAGGAGGTAAAGAGTAAAAGTAAAGCTTGTGCCAATGTGTTTTGTGGAGCTGGGAGAGAATGCGCTGTGACAGAGAAAGGAGAACCAAGCTGTCTGTGTATGGAGGTGAGTCATTCTGTTCAGCCACACATTCACCAAAGCTATGCTGCCTTTCCAACCAAGGTTGCCAGATCTGCTTTACACAACTAAAGTAGCCCAAATGATCAATCAGACCTACCCTTAACTCTAAATGCCACTGCCATACCTAATATATACATATTTTAAATATATATAGGCCTGTTTTAGGGATGGGAGTGGGATTTAAAGTTATGGTTTGTTTAATTGTCTTCTAAGCTCAAGGGGAAAGTAGCCAGTTTTTACCTTTGAACTTGAAAATTAGTGTATAGGCTAACAGTTTATTTATTTATTTTATAAAAGGAGATCATAGGAGTTAATAAAAGTTCAAAGGCTTTCCTACCAGAGCTCTTTCCCGACAAAAATATTAGTGTCTCATTTCTTTCATTCTTTCTTTGTCAAAAAAACACATAATACGCAATACGTTTTTTCTATGCAAGCGATTCAGTTGAGCATAATTAATGCAATATGTTAACCTTTCAACATTAATAACGAATAAATACACACATGCACAAAGCTACCAACACACCTGCAGAAACAGTTTACAAGTAGCTCAAACCAGAGATTTGGCAACCCTATTTCCCACTTTGCATTAAACTGTTTGATAAACTAACTAGGTGTGTTGCATGACTAGGCTGTTTTTTTCTTTCTTTTAATTTTGGTCATCAAGTGGTGATCTAATATATAACCTACCAAAATATTTTATCATGCAGAAGTAAACAAAAATGTCCTTAAAATCTGAATATTTTGGATAAAGACCATGAATTGCAGCAACCCAACAATATGGAAAATCGATAAAATGTCAAAACATCACAGGAAAACACACACATTTAAGTATATGAATAAAAGCAGAATTTTAATTTATCATCCTGCATTGCATTTACCAACACTGCATTTTTGCTAATTGTTTCTGTTATAACACACAAGTGACCCAATTTCTTTGGTTTAGCATCCACAAGGCACAAGCTGAGAAAAGCTGAAATAGATACCATGTATGTATACTAACTTCAGTGTGTGTGTGTGTGTGTCTTGATCAGCAATGTAAACCCCATAAGCGTCCAGTTTGTGGCAGTAATGGGAAGACATACCGTAATCATTGTGAGCTGCACCGTGATGCCTGTCTCACCGGACTCAAAGTACAGGTCGCCAATGATGGACATTGTCAAAGTAAGTGTGAATGTGCTCTCCATTTACCAGGTTTATACTGTTTACATTAATAGCCAGTGTCCACATAGCATAACACAGTCACGTTCATGGAATACTACAATACACATACAGACCTTTCCATTTCAATGATGAGTATGCGTAGATGCTCCACCACAAGCCATTATCTTAGATGTTAATAGGATATGTCATTGTAGCCTAGGAATTAGAATAGTGCAGCCATTACCTCTCAGAAATGTCACTACAATTTGCAGCATTTGAATACATAAATATGCAAGATGTTTTAAGAACTTTGGAGAAACAGCTGATCCTGTTTTTAGTTGTTGATGAAACTCCCTTACTGGCTTCTGTCTCTTCTCATTTAGAGAAAAAAATGGAAAAAGTCACCAACAGCCCAAGTGAGTAAACACACATCTGTATCATTCAATATTTGATCAAAAATGTGGAATTATACCTTTTTACTGTTAGAGTCTTCCGTAAAACATTCAGCTCTCAAATGCATTTACTGAGCAGTTTTGTTTGGACAGAATGAAATATATGATATAGGTATTAAAATGACTAATAGTGATTGAAAACAAAGAATTATATTTTAATTTTAAACATTATCGTTGCTTTGTTTTCAGATTTATAGTGCAGTTGTAACATGTTGGGCCTATTTGTCTTTGTTGGTTTGGTTATTTAGTTGTTTGTTACCTCACGGACCGCAATGAGTTGAGGAGTCGTGTAATTGAATGGCTGCAGTCTGAGGTGGAGCCTGACGGCTGGTTTTCTAAAGGATCCAACTTCTCAGATGTCCTTCTCAAATACTTCCAGGTGTGTGTGTGGTTTATGAGGACACACATTTGTATAATGACATGGTTATGACATAGGTATTACAATATAAAGGTGATTTATGGGGACATTTTCAGTGTCCCCGTAATTTAAAAGGCTTCAAAAACATACTAAATGGTGTTTTTTGGAAAATCTAACAATGCACACAGTTTCCTGTAAGAGGTAGGTTTAGGTGTAGGGGCAGTGTAGGGCAATACCACATACAGACTGTACAGTATAAACACCATTACGCCTATGGAGAGTCCCCATAAATCACAAAAACCAACATGTGTGTGTGTTTGTGTGTGTGTAAACATATTGATGAATTGAACAGTGTCTCTCACACTTTATTTCCTGCTTTTTGTGTTTCAACAGAACTATGATAATGGAGATGCTCAGCTGGATTCAACTGAATTCTTGAAGTTTATTCAACATAATGACACTACAATAAATGTCACGTCTCCTTATGCTGAGGAGGAGAACAATCGCCTACTCAGGTCACACACACACACACAACAAAAAAAATCTGTAAATGTTTTGGAAAGTCTCTTATGCACACTAAGGCTGCATATCGATCAAAATGACAGAAAAAACAGTGACACAAAATAGTGAAAGCTCATCATGTTCCTAATACTCTATCAAGTATATAATGTCATCTTGGCCTTGTTGGTTCATCTCCATCTTATATGACTTATAATCTGTTTTTTTTTTTTTTTTTTAATCATTTGACCCGCACAAATCAGATGAACTGAATTCTGTGTGTCATTTGTAGATAGAGACAGTTTACACTTGTGAGGTTTATTAACCTGAACACTTTCTTTATTCTCGGCACTATCTGTGTCAATACTTTTATCAGTTCTTCTTTACAGCCGCTTCTGATAATTGCTATCTGAAGATTCTGAAAATCTTTTTGATAACCGATATATCTCTGGGCTAGTCTATAAAATGCAATGATTATGACCTCACTGTCCTCTGACCGAAGCGCAAAGAAAGTCTATGAGTATGCTTACAATTTACTCTTACAAGACAAAACGAGATATTGGTAGCATATACAGCTTGTTTTTTACTTTGTGCATTCAAGTGGCGTTATATTTTAGTCATAAAAATGGGAACAAAATCTGTCATAAAGACCCCACCAGATTTACCGCTGTTCCAGTGGTCTTCCGACCATTACGAGTTCTTGAAAAGGACAGTGCTGATACCGATATCTGAGATGAGTGTGTTCAATGGCCAAATACGTAATACAGTTTGGAGGGTTGTAATGCAAATGCAGAATTGCTTGCCTGTTTGACACAATTTTTCAGTACATAGTCCATTACTGACTAATCTGTAACAGATTTTAACATGGAAGTCCTTTTTTTTCTTTGCAAGCTGTATCTGTAAGATATTTCACAGGCATTGAAGTAATGCTTCAGACTGAATGTAGAATGCTTAATAGAGAGAAAAATTAATTGGAGCGTATTCTTATAATTTTGTGAACTATCAAATCTGTTGATAGCTAGAAAGCAGCTATGCTATCTGATTGCAAACCACTGTTATTCAGCTGTTAATTAGTTTATGAGTAGTATGTTTCTTTTAAAGAAATGTATACTTTTCCTCGGCAAGGATGCATGAAATTGAACAAAACTGACAGTAAAGACATTTATATAGTTACACAAGAATCCCATTTCAAATAATGCAGCTATTTTGAACTTTGCATTCATCATTTTAACAAAATTTAGCTGCTCAACTATTTTCAAAATTGATAAACTATTGGATTTCATGAGCTGCAAATTTGCATATAAGAGTCATGTTAAAGAAGACTGCTCTGAATTCAGCTTTGCCATCAATGTTTGCAAAAATTCGCTCCCACTTCACATTTGGTGGCCTTAACTATTATATATATTTACCTTTAAATTAAGAATTTCCCACCATGCACTTATTGTGTACATACATGTTTTTACATTGTACCCATATATATATATTTAAAAAACCTATATGCAATTGCATCTGTAATTAATTTATAATTACACTGTTGCCCCATCCCTTCCACCTTAACTCAGCCATAAACCTACCCACACCACCAAACCTGTCCTTAACCTTACCCATATTCCACCTCAGTATCAGCAAAAGTGTTTTGCAATACATTATGAACACAATAAGTACATTGTATTTTAAAAAAAAAATGTAATTATAGTAGCTAAGGCCACCTAAAATATAAAGTGTGACCTTAAAATCGTACTGCTCCCAACCTTTGTCTATTGTACATTCTATAATGTCCTTTACCAGGAAAGAGAACCTATTATATGAAACTAAAATAATGCTGAGAATTGCATTTTAAAATGGTAGGTAGTTATTCCAGTAGCAATTTCGCATGATCGAGAATGTTATAAGAAACGTATTGCTCTCAAAAATGCAATAAAATATTAAAAGCAGGGGTGATTGTGTGTTCTGCAGGAGTCTGTGTGTGGATGCCCTCATTGAGCTGTCTGATGAGAACGCAGACTGGAAACTGAGCTTTGATGAGTTCTTGAACTGCCTCAGGCCAGGATTTAACCCTCCAGAGAGGAGTAAGATCCACAACCACTCGCTCCACTTTCTTGTATAATACATCTTTAGACCTGCGTGTAAGCATATAGCCTGCAAAATATATGTATTGAGTGCTGTTGCATGTTCTTAGAGTGTGCCTTAGAGGACGAGACGTACGAGGATGGCGCTGAGACTCAGATGGAATGTAACCGCTGTGTTTGTGCCTGCGGGAACTGGGTCTGCACTGCTGTTATTTGTGATGGTGAGCTAAAACCTGGGATATTGCTGTTGTTTTTTTCTGCAGCTGGGGTTGAGGCTGGGATTTCGAGAGCTAAGCAGGATGGAATTAGATTATTTATTTTTTTGTGTGGAATGTGGTCTGACTTTCTGTCCTCGCTATCACTGCAGGTTCAAGTAAGTTACCTGCGCTTGAAGAGATGGAGGGAAATGATCAGGAGATGACGGAGGAGGAATGGACTCGGCGAGTGGCTGAACTTAATATACATCAGGTTGGCACTGAGTGTTCAAAGCCATGGAGACAAATACCTTGATATCCTGCTTAAAGAGCACTGTTGATTAAGTCTGGTTTGTTTGGCTGGGTCTTCATGGACATATAAAGCAAATAACATGTGTGACTTTTTAACTGTTTCCCCCGCATAGGAAACAACGGAGAAGATGGAAATGGCCACTAAAGAGGTTTGAGGAGTTTGAAGGAGGGATGATCTTTTGCCCAGATTTCAGCTTCAGTCAACCTCTGTTTGAATGGAAAGAGAGTGAAAGTTTCATTTGTTTAGTTTATTGTATTAATTATTGATCTATTCTAATATTTGTTGTCTTATAGTTTTTATTTGTATGGGACAATAAAAGAGTCTGTATGATTTGTACCTGTAGTGTAAATCACTGTAAAACTTTTTGTAATAGTATTTTTATACATTCAGTGGAATTTAAATGCCTCTATAAGGCAGTGTGTTCATTTCTTACGGTAAAGTCAACAGAAAATATATTTTCTATAAAGACCATTAAAAATCAACAATATCTTTGCGCAGTGAAAAAAATAATAGTTTTATCACAACACCGATGACTGTAATATAACATACCTCATATACATTGTAGTAAAAGAGTGGGTATTAGATTATGTTAAAATGTATTTTGTGGTGACTTTGCAATAATAAAATCAGAATGAATCAGAACATACAAAACTGATCAGGTTGATGCTAATGTTGTCGATTCCAACTTTCAACTGGCTAAGACAAGCTTAAACCAGCTTAGGTTGGTTTAAACCCTGTTTTTGTTTTCAGCAGAGAAATACTACACTATTATAAATCATTTATGTTACGTATTAACCTTAATTGGCAATCAATAAAACTATAAAGCATGTCTTATTGTACCAGTATATGCTGCCGTTATTGTGTAATCCAAACTATTATTACTTAGACTTAGATCAAAAACGACTATTATGCATTTACATTAAGATGCATCTAAAACCCACTTATTTTAAAAATAAGAAAACATTGACTACATGTTGTTTTATAACTAACGTTACACAGACTGTTTTAACTTAAGTGTAAGCCCTAGCCCATGCATGCAAGAAGAGTACCCTAATGCACAATACCTTTTTGCATGGTCTAGCTTCCAGTCTGTTTATCATGCATTTAATGCTTATAAAACAAGTAGACCTGTTAAATGTCAGCAGGTTTTCATGTAAACCAGGCACTAAAACCACACGTGGATGGTGGCATAAGAGCCTTGTGAGACGACAGAACAAACTTGCACTGGATGACCAACCATTGACTCCAGGAGGCGTGACGTATGCAGATAAAACCACCAAAGTCTTTTTGTCAGGAGTGCACTTCGCACAGCTGCAGTTTAGTCACTTTAGTTAAAGGCAGTCATCTATATATGTATAATATATGTGTATGGATTATAAATCAAGACAACAATTCCGTGGCGACAACTTTTTTTTATTGCACCTTTCCAAATTTTGATACTTTGCTTCACCGTATTCCTATTTTATTATTTTGCTCTACAAGTTAGTCCATATGGCTCGTTTTCCAAGCATAGACGACACGTGTTCTGTTTTGTACTTATCGCGTCTGCATCTGGACGACTTGAGCTTGGATCACCTCACGGACAGTAAAAGACGACAAATCCAGCAGCTGCACCTCACTTACAATCGTTTATCGTTTCTTCCACCTTCCGTTTGTTTTCTGTCCAACCTGGAATATCTGGATATCAGTAATAATGCGCTCACACTCATACCAGATGATATTATGCGCCTAACAAACCTAAAGACGTTTGTAGCAAAGAACAATCTTCTGAACGAGTCCTCGTTCCCTAAAGAGTTTGAACGCATGCAGGTGGAGAGTCTTAATCTAAGTGGGAACAGGTTTGAGGACATTCCCATGCAGTTTATCAAAATGACCACACTTCTGTCCCTTTCACTTGGAGGAAACAGATTGAAGAATATTCCTGCAGAGATAGAGAACCTGAGCAGGTATGAGTTTGTTTCTTAATGGCATGACCCAAGCAACAACAACAACAAAAACAACACTTAATAAAAAAAGAGACGGGTTATTCTGATTATAATAAATGCATGAATAAAAATAAATGCACAGGTATTCATTTTTACTATGGCTAAAAAATTTAGCATTTCATAAAAATGTATACTTTTTATGTTTTATTTTATTTGCAGCTTTATAAAATATGGTTGTACTGTAGATATATCCCTAACTTACATACACTGCATCAGACCATTTAATGTATCTCTTGAAGGCTGTTGAGGTCCCTGTACAGATTTGCGCCTGGCTTGGATCAGTGTTACAAAACCAGACAGTAGTCGAATGCATTCCATGGCTTGGGGTCGGTTGGTTGTTGAGGATTTTGGGTTAAAGACTAACCAATAGAATGGGAGACCTGGCTAAGTACTCTAAGGAAAATAACTAAACATGACATAACAGTCTGTTTACTCCTAAGTTAATGATCTCTCATGTCATTCATACCTAGAAAGTTAAAGTTAGATTTTCCTGTGTCATCCATGCGTTGCTAAATTCTGCATTAGTAGTAGATGAACGCTGAACTTCACTGAACCTATTTGATGTTTTTTATTTACCCTCATTGTATGCACTTTTATGTACATTGTATGCACAATATGCACTTTTAACAACAGGCACGTTTTCATTCCTGCATTTTATTTCAAATTTAAACACACCTCTTTTGGCAAAATGTGCTAAAATGTGTTTGGTCAACTTGTAGGAGAAGCTAGAAAACTTTATTTTAATGCCACGGGTCTTCAACTTCTGACCTCTGTAATGTGATGCTACAGTCTAGAGATGCTGTATTTGGGGGGAAACCTCATCTCCTCCATCCCACCTGAGGTGGCTAACCTCAGCAGTCTGAGGTGCCTGGTTCTGTGTGATAATCGCATCCAAAGCATACCGCCCCAACTCAACAGGTGAGATCTTTTGTTGCTTACTGTATGTTGTAAAGTCAGAGCAGTCATGTGATTTTTTTAATGTTATGATCCTTTCAGACTACACTCCCTGCTCTCTCTCAGTCTCCACAACAACCTGCTGACCTTCCTCCCTCGTGAGATCCTCAGCCTGGTCCATTTGCAGGAGCTCAGTCTGCGTGGAAACCCTCTTGTCGTTCGCTTCATCAAGGACATGACCTACGACCCTCCATCCCTAATGGAGCTGGCAGGACGCACTGTCAAGTCCCAGAACCTCTCGTTCAGCTCGTGTGACCTACCGTCCAATCTGATCCATTATTTAAACCTGGCTAGCGAATGTCCCAACCCAAAGTGTGCAGGTAGGGGAGGACAATAACACTGTATAATCTGTGAAAAAGATACATTTAGTATAACAGTAAAATATAATCTATATAATCCTGTGATAACCTTGCTTTAGAGAGCATCATGCATTAATTGCGCTACATCATGCATAATAACATTTTTGTGGATTGACTTGCACGGTTGAATATTTCACCACAAAAAAAGCATGTAAGCAAACACAATAAATATAGTCCATTTTGATTCCACGCTGCGTTGTGATTGGTCAGATCACCTGTCAGTCAAACTCCATGCGAAGCGTCAGTTGCTGTTGACTGACTAAAAACTTCATTGGTTGTCAAAGTGGCAGATTTTTATTGTTTTGTCCACCTCTTCACATTTCTCTGTATCTCTCCCATCATGCCCTCTAGGTGTTTACTTTGACTCGTGTGTGAGGCACATCAAGTTTGTGGATTTCTGTGGGAAGTACCGCCTGCCGCTCATGCATTACCTCTGTTCGCCGCAGTGTTCCTCTCCCTGCAGCTCAAACCCACAGAGCGACGCAGAGTCAGAGGAGGAGAACAGCGTCCCTGCAGACAGGCTCCAGCGGGTACTGCTGGGATAGGACAAACCTCTAACAGAGACAGTTACCTGCCACAGGATTTCCATTTAATGCTAAATGCTAAAAAATTAAATATTACAAACACTTTGACCCCAAGGAATTGGGTTTTAATGACTCAGCATAAAAGCGTTAAGTATTTAGTTTAACAAAGGTTTAAACTGTAAACCAAACTTACAAATAGTTCACACACAAAAAATAAGAAAAGAAAATCCTGTCATTTTCTCTTTTTTCTTTGTGTTTTTTTTGGTTTGAAATTTCATGAGGGTGAGTAAATAAATAAAAAAACTGTGAACTATTCCTATTAATGTTGCTCATAAGCATCTAAAAAAACTTTTGCACCTTGCCTAAAACAGTATTCTGAGTAGGTCAGACACAGACCTAATCCTAAATGCAATCAGAAATCAAATTGACCACTTTGCACTTCTGTAAAATGTGATCAATCCGTGAAGTTACTCTTTGACCTCTTCTTTGTATTGACTGTCAATCTGCCATAACTTTTCTGTCCAAAGGTCAGGTTATAGACTATTATGGCTACGGCACACAGTTCGAAAATGTATAGAAAACTATCCATGTGTCCATGACACAACCTTAAAAATAGTTACATGCGAAGGACAATTGTTTTGTTGTATTTTGTCTTATTTTCAGAAATATGGCTACATCAAACAGATTGCAGATCAGTATTAAATGGTTACCATTTCTAAAAGAGCTCATAATGTCCTTAATGGTAATAAAACAGATATTATACTCCTGGACGATAACTTATCAGTTGTGTGTGTGGTTTTTTGTGAGCACTAGTTATAATTTGATTCAGTCTGACTACTAAATCACACCCTGATGATTACTTTAATGGGATTGCTTAATGAGAGTTTTGGGTCAGTGAGTTCACATCAATATCTGACAGCTGCATTTATGGCCAATTTCGATGCATTCTACCATCAGATGCAGCTATCACTCTTATTCCAAATATCAGTCTTTTATCACTGTTTATGATCCTACAGTGACCTGACACAGATTGCGACACCTCAGCTGAGATGAGGAAGAAACTGTCCATCTCTGTCTGGAATAATGGGACAGTTTTACAAAGAATTCGGGAAGGTAGGATGAGTCAGCACTTCTATCAGCTTTACAGGTCTGACTCAGCACATTTCAAAACACAGTAACAGGTTTAGAGAACTGAAAAGACTTAAGTTAAGTACCTAGATCAACCCTGCTGTAAAAAAAGGTACCCCTGGGGCTGTGTTTCCCAAAAGCTTAAACCTCAGGTTCATCAAATTAGGCTTACAATACTTTTGGTTAATGCAGCCCAGGGGCCTTTTTCATAATAAACCAGATGTGTGTTACAGATGTGAAGGTTTATTTGTTTTATGAAACCAGATTGGGAGGCAGATGTAGGAAAAGATCTCTAGCCCATATTTCAAGATTTCAAGTGGATAAAAAGGAAAAAAAATCCGAAACCGTAGTTTTAAGTAGCACGGTGTTTCACAAGACCCACGTCTAATAATACGTGTACATTTTAAACAACACATCAAAATCCTCCAAAAACGTCGCACTGCAGCGCTCCCTGGTGGTCTAGTGGTTAGGATTCGGCGCTCTCACCGCCGCGGCCCGGGTTCGATTCCCGGTCAGGGAACAAACGTTTTGCTTAAAATACTCGTCCTGGAAACGAGATTTATGAAGCTGTTTTCTGAAACACCGGTGTAAAACGATGTGTTGTAAAAGATGCGTAATCCACACCATTTGTGACTTTTTGTCATAAACTTGGTTTGAAACTCTCCCGTCGAGAACGTGTCTTTCACTAGATGCATGGCGCAATCGTCTGGCCAAACGTATGTTTTCATATTCGATCCTATGATTTTTTATTTACATTTTTTTTTTTTTTGCAGTTTTCCTGGTTATAACATTATTTGGTTAAAACGTAAGCAAGCAAGCAAACAAACAAACACATAAATAAATAAAAACACATTTACATGTAAAGATACAATTATTAATTGTACAGGTTTCTTTTTTTAACGTCTTTTGAAATGAAAAGCAAAGGCTTATTTCCCCTATATTTACATGTACAACACATTAACGCGCTTGGTAGCTTCCCTTGAGCGTCCTGCCACGTCGCTTAATTAATATTCATGAGCTCGGCGTAGCTATGCGCAGTCAGTCAACTGCGCAGAGAGCGGAAAAACACGAACATGGCTCCTTGCGTTCATCAGGCTCCAGAATTACTCAATTCCTGTTGTTGCTACATTTAGTAAAACCAAGTTAAGCTTAATCGAGATCACCCCGGAAGCGCAGAGATTTGCTGTCGTGTTTATGCTTCTCTGTAGTTTTCGGTGTTTAACTTTGTACTGTCACAGTGATGTCAGATGGCAGCGAGTCCCGGAGATGCTGATGCTGATGAGCTGCCGTCTATGCTGTGGGGTCTGGACCCCGTCTTCTCCGCATACTCGAGACTCTACATCACTGACATCCTACAGATGAACGAGTCCAGACAAGTACCTGGTAGCGTAAAATCAAGCTGTTAACCCCTGGCCCCTTTAATTTTTTGTTTACCGCGTTTGTCTTTAACTACACTTGAATAAAAAACACTAACGTTACAGCACTTTTTATTCTACTTACTGTTTTGCATAAGCGGCAAAGTGTTCACATTGTTTGGCAGCTACTTATTTGTCTGTCAGGTGTTTTTAAATAATAATGTGTAGATAAGAAAAGTCTTCTTTCTGTCGCCACAAAGCTCCCATATTTGACATGTGCATATGATGTTTTGTAGGTGTTTATTTCTACAAGACTCACCCAATCTTCAAGGTGGATGTACTGGGAACGGTTGTTTACAAGAGGGAGAGAGAAGATTTCTGCTGCTATGGAGGTCTGGAGAAGACACGTTTCATTTATTTATTTATTTATTTTTAGTATTTTATCATAGAAGTGTAAACAATTTAGCATTTTTGCATTAGGTCTATCTAAACAATACAACAATAATACATATAAATATAATAAATATGGTTGTAAAATAGCAGATAGCATAATACAATATATATAGGTGAAATACTTTGTTTAAAATGAATAAAAACAATATATCATTCATCCATAAACTTCAGCTCTTGATTAGCAATTTTGCTTTTGCTTGTGTGTTATCGAGTGACCCAGGACAGCACCTGAAAAAATCGGCACTTGTTCCTCTTTTTTTTTTTGGTCTGTTTTCCTTCAACCCACAGTGGACGATAGTACTGGTGTCATAAACTGTCTTTGTTGGAAAGATGAGAAATCCCGCGATCAAGGAGAATCAACTACATGTAAGTTATAAAGAGGTCTAGCACAACATTAGTACCATTAGTAATATTTAATAAGCCAAAAAAGCTATAGGAAATAAGACGTATTATGGTAGTTAATCCACTTAAAGAACTAATCCAGTGCTGTTAATGTAGTCAGATGCCCTAGCGGACCCTCCAGAGGATTTAACATTGAAGATGAACTCAAACGGCTGACGGAGGCCGAACAGAAGAGCACTGTGCTGGAGATCGGAGACCTGCTGAGGGTGCGAGGAACCGTCAAAACCTCCAGGGATGCGAGGGAGATCAGCGCCACCTCCTTCTGTGAGTGAAATGTTCAGGGAGTCCGATTTAATTCAGGACACATCATTTGTTCGTTCAATCAGGTAAAAACAGATGTGTTTACTCATAACTATTTGTCTGTAATCTTCACTCTGTGTGTAGATAAAGTAAATGACCCTGTGATGGCAGAGCAGATAACGCGTATGCTGGAAATGCCTCAGCTGTACAGAAAGTGCTATGATCAGCCGTTCCAGATGCCAAGAGATGACCTAGGCGGCACAGAGTGAGTCAGACTGAAAGATTGTGATATCATAGATCTAACACTGCAGTGACATTAACCTAATTCTTAATAATTTAATTTAATTTAATTTAATTTAATTTAATTTAATTTAATTTAATTTAATTTACACACACACACACACACACACACAAATATATATATATATATATATA